>JAPYKE020000583.1:0-190748 GCA_028554795.2 Sinohyriopsis cumingii | reverse complement strand
GTTGCATTTACTCCAGATAAGACTGAATCAATGCTAATATCACAAAAATGGAACCATAACCACCATCTTACAGTATACTTTGCACAAAATATTTTTACATGTATTTCTGACAAAGCCTGGGAGAAATTAAACTGGAGTATTTAAAACAAAATACATTCAGACTGGATCAATTGTCTTTGGAAAAAATGTACAAGTCTCATACCATACAAATGTTTAATTATGCTGATCACATTTGGGACAGCAGTACAATGCAAGATAAAGAACTCCTAGAAAAAATAAATTCTGACGCAATGATAATAAAAACACCAATAGTGCATATCCTACACAACTGTATCATGATACTAACCTGGAAACCCTAAACTCTTGTCCTTACAAGCATAAATCAACATTTATTTATTTATTTAAAATTTATCATTGATTAGCTCCTGTGTATCTTCAAGATGGGATTCGATATAGAACATAGAAACTACTCCACTTGATCAACAAACATTATTATCTGACCTCCATTGTGTAGAATATTGTTTCAAAATTCACTTTTACTATGATTCAAATAAAGAACATATCTACTGAAGCAAGAAGAATCCTTCTTCGTGAAATTTCAAATTGTACCTAAATCAAGAAAAAAGAAATCACTCCATGTTATTATTATGCTAGTGACTTAACGTCACAGGATCTACATAGTAGGATAAGAACATAGCCTAGTATTACAATTTATTTATAATTTGTGTACTGATATTTATTTGTACCTTGCCTTTGTAAACAATTCTAACACCATCCAGAGTGATGATTTATAGTTTCTGTTACTCTTTTGTGTGGGCCCCGAGCGGTCTAAAGCACTCAACATTACGAATCACTGCCATCTCACCTCTGTATGCGTCGGTTCGAGTCTCGGATTCGGCCAAGGTGGGTATGTGAGAAAGCTTGCCAGTAGCTTCTCATAGGTCAGTGATTCTTCCCGGGGTTTTCCCGGGTTCTTCCTCCACCATTTATACTGACTGCCATGTATAGCCTATCTTGCGCTGAAAAATGGCGTTTACTACAACAACAGCAACTCTAATGCTTTCTACTTAATCCCCAAATCATATGTTTGTAATTGACAAGGTTTCTGGAAATATATATGATTTGAACTAAATGTGCCTTCCCTGGTTCCCAAATATTTTACTGGAACAGCTTTCAGTAAAACGTACAGTGATTCTGAATTCAATAAATAAAAATGAGTGGACAAAAATCCCAGTAATAAAATATAATACCCTATGGAAATTCTTTTACACTTATTATCTCTTCAGATTTTTTTCAGAATAAAAACTGATGTTAATTTCACTTGATTGTTATCTTGAAACTCCGAAATGTGTCTTTGTTTGTCATCTTTACATTTTAAACTAACATACACTGGCATTCCCCACCTATGTAGAAATCACATAATATAAGACACACTGTTGCTCAAATATATATTATATTTATGTATTACCATTTTTGTCACAGTAACTGCTATTAAAGCCACGCATGCTGATGCTATCCACAGTGTACGTACTTCTTCCATGCCATAAGCTACTTGTAACATCGCCCTCTTAGTAATAGGGGTGGTTAATTGGGTTTGGCTGGCGTTATCTAGAGGATGACCTCCCTCGATATTATAGCCCAGTGGGAATGAAAGAAGAATAGAATTTCAACAGAGAACTGAGCGAGAATACTGGGAGAAATAAAGCAATACGATTCCCCTTTGGCAATAAAATAACAAATTAATCATAACAAATTAATAACGGCAATTCCAATTCAAGTTAGATTATATCAATAGAATTTTACAGGTGCGTCCAATTTAGATTTATTTCATCATCATAACGAGAGGTGAAAGGAGCGCAATGTCTACGGCCGATTTGCATTACCTTCCTGTCTGGACCATATATCAACGTCTTCTTGTTCATCCTTCCTCAGATCTCTGCTTTGTCCCTTCATGGACTTCCTGGTCCTTTTATTTTGACCTCGTCCTTCCATTCCTCAGACTTCTGTCATCAGACTGTCTTGTCTCTCTCTCAGAAATCTGTTCCTTAAAGGACAAAATTACCCCATAATTATGTATACCCCACTCTCTAGAGGTACATACAATTCACTTACGTTACTCAGAGCATAATGGCTCGACACACTGCGTACATTCTGACTTAGGACGTTAGGACAATGACCTCGCTTTCCAGCGGCAGGTCTTAAATTACCACGTGAGCACCAATTGAAATATTGCCTATCATTTTATGTATGCTACTACATGTTCAATTACTATTGCATGAAATTCACAATTTATAACTCACAGCAATCCTTAACCTACAAGATTATTCAAACATTACAAAATCAAATATAATTAGGTAAGTATCGTTAACTCACGATATCTGTATCGTCCCTACAAACAAACAAACAAAGGAAGTTATTTCATATAACCCTATGAAATCTTACACATATGAACATTTGGATCGCATGCAATCAATTCTACCAATGAACTAATAACTGTAAAATTAAAAGGTAAATTGCATAACAACTCTAGCATCAACACATTTCCACGAAATTGAATAAAATAAATTGCATAACAACTCTAGCATCAAAACATTTCCATGAACTGAATAAACGATACATAATAGGGAAACCTAATCATAGCAAACACATTTGCATAAAACAAACAATCAAATACTAGAATAATAGTATGTTCCTGCAGTAAAACTGCACCAATACCACTATCGGAAGCGTCGGTACGTACGACAAAGTCCTTTGTCACGTCCGGTAGTCTCACTATCCTTCAACGTCTGAAATGCTCTCTCACAAGCGTCTGTCCAAATAAACTTCGTCGGAGCCTTTTTCCTTGTCAAGTCAGTTAACGGACTAGCAATAGCGCTGAAGTGTGCGACATACTTACGATAATAACCTGCAAGTCCTAAACAAGATCTCACTTCTATCTACTTAGTCGGACGTGGGGAGTTCCGAAGTTGATCGATTTTATTACTGTCTGGTGTTAATGTATCTTCACTGAGTGTGTGTCCTAGATAAGTCAGTCTCCAAAATCATATGTGTCATTTAGACCGTCAGGCAGTAAGCCCGGTATGTCTAAGTCGTTCCAGACCTTTTCTAAGGAAGACCACGTGTTTTTCCCAAGTAGGTGTCGCCAAAAATAAATCGTCCATGAAATTTGAAACTCCGGTTCCTCTTAAAGGTCCTAGCAGTTTCTTCATCATTCGGGTGAAAATGCTGGATGCATTCTGGACTTCGAACGGCATGACTACCCTTTGGTATGTCCCATCTGGTGCTGCAAAGGCAAGTTTTGACGGTCTTCCCTACGAACTGGAATTTGCCAACCTCCCTTGGACAAGTCCATTTTAGAGAAATATTTGGCGTTGGTTACTCCGGCAAATATGGACTTAGGAGGATCCGGTAACATTTCAACCTGAAATTCTGTGATCCTGTTTAATTTCCGATAGTCGACACAAAAGCGGTGATCACCATCCTTCTTCTGGACAAAAACAACCGGTGAACTATATGCAGACTCGGTTGGTTCAATGACCCATAAGTCAAGCATAGTTCTTATTTCGTCCCGTACAGTTTCTAACTTCGCATGAGGTAGTGGATAGGGTTTCAGTTTCACAGGCGTTTCATCCAGCAGCTTCAAACTGAATTCTTCCAAATCCGTCATGCCTGGTCTTTCTGCCAAGACACTTGAGTAGTCGTGGAGTATCTCCTCCCTTTCTATACGTTGTTCTGACGTTAATGTCACGTCTAGGACAACGTCGACGTAGGTTTCAGCCCTCGTCAAAGGACAAATAGGAAGTACTTCCGCCACTTCTCCGTTGTCATCGGGTTCTTCAGTCACAACTGTCTCCCTTTCACGATAGCGTTTAAGAAGGTTAACGGTGGTACAACTCTTTATCAACTACCCGGACACGGTAGTTCTGTCCACCCTTCTTTTCCTTACAATGAACGGTCCCCTCCAGGATACTTAGAGTTTGTTGTGATCCAATGGTAACAACAACAACACCTTGTCACCTAACAACAACAACACCTCGTCATCTACTTCAAACGTCCGTTTCTTCGCATCTTGTTGTAGTACTTGGCTGACGTCCCGTGCGTAACAGAGATTCTTCTGGGCCAATCTGCAAGCTTCCTCTAGTTTGTTACGGAGACCAACAACATACTGATACGTTGTTCGTACTTCCTCGGATGCCTTTTCATCCGTCCACAACTGTTTCAGTAGACTAGCTTGGGGTACTTCGCGTTACGCGAAAAGTATCGCGGGAAGGTATCGATCCCAATCCTTGGGTCTACCTTCGCACAACTTCTTCGGAGCTTGCTTCAACGTCCCATTGAAACGCTCTGGTACACCATTGAACTACGTGTGATACGGGGTAGTAGTCAGGTGCCTAATGGAAAGTAACCGGTTCATTTTTTCTATCACCTGGCTAACAAACTGTGTCCCTTGTCGGTTAGTATATCTTCAGGTACACAAACTCTGGACCAAACTGCTAACAAAGCTTTAGCCACCGTAACTGAATCAATGTTCTTCAATGCAACTGCCTCTGGGTATCGGGTAACATAATCGACAATGGTTAACACATAACTATTACCACCTTCCGACGCGGCTTTATCGGACCGATCAAGTCCATCGCCACCCTCGAGAAAGGTTCATCAATCAGAGGGGTGGTTCCTAGTGGCACTGGGCGACGTGAGGTATTAGAGCCACACGCTGACAATTGTCACACGACATACACACCTGGCCAGTAGCATTTACTCACTAACCTATCTCTCGTCTTTACTACGCCCATGTGACTACCAAGTTAACTCTCATGTACTAGATAAAGCACTTCTTTTCTCTTGGATCGAGGTACAATCACTTGCTTATACCTCTCGGACCCCTTCTCGGCATATCGATACAAGATACCCTTTTCACCATCTGGCAATTTCCGCACGGACTCCTCCTTTGCATACCCTCGTATCCTGTTAAGGGTTGAATCTTCCTCTTGAAGTCTCCTTAATTCACCAGGTAGCAAATTGTCTATGGGTGAAGTCGAGGGGTTCAGCGGCTTCGACCGAGATCATCGCTTCATAGACCTCGTCTCTATGGACCCCACGTGTACACGTCATAGGATTAGGCTGTGGCAACACATATCTACATCCTAGAATTACGTCGTGCGACAATCCAAACAAACACGCTGATTGAATTCGTTCTTTCACATAAGGCGAATCAAGGTTGATGTAGAAAACTGGGAGAGAATCTTTAGTCCTATTAGACAAATTTGCTGTCCACCAAGGCTGGATAACTACATACGGTGTCATACAACACGGTAGCATTCTCTCCATTTACCGTAGCTGTTGCTGTATTAGACCATTCTACAGGTATACACCTTCTATCAGTGCCTGATGTCACTGCATTTATCGCGGGACGATATTTCCTGCAGTCTTTGAGAATATGGTTAGGTTTGTTGCAGCCGTAGCATACCACTTCAGTTTTCTTAGTAGGGGTACCCTTATCTACCCCTGGGCCACGGAACTAATCACGGCTGAGATTATCAGCCTCTGGCTTCCCACCATTTTGACCATTCCGCTTATGAGGTGTCAAAACGTTAGCTCGTCTAAAGTCAGTGGCGTTGGGTCGATCCCTGCCACCCCAGGTGGTTGGACGGGAGTGTGCACTGTCATATCGCTTAGCCATCCCACTGATATCTTCTAAGGTAGCGAAATCACGCTCCACTAAGAATACAATCAGGTCTTACCGATATGTAATGAGGACATGTTCTTTCAAGATCTCCTCCTGCATACCTTCATACGTGAGCGCGGCGTCTGTCATTTTAATCCATTTACCGAAAAGCACGCGTACGCGAGTATGAAACTGAGCGTGTCTCCGTTGATCGCTTAGACGACTCTCTCTGAAAAGTTTGTGAAAACTTTCAGCCGGCAGCTCGTAGTGCCTTAACAGCGCTTTCTTGAGAGCGTAGTAATCATCTACTTCAATCGGTGCCATATTATGATAGACATTCTTGGCAGCTCCTTGCAAAATTGCAGAGATATTAATGGCCCACAGGTCTTTGGGTATATGATGAATTAAGGCTAACTTTTCAAACTGAGTTAAAAAGTTATCGATGATTTCGTCTCTGTCGTTAAACATCGGCATTGTTATCTGGACGATGCGTCTATCCTCTGATCTTTTGCTTGTGGGTTCTGAATGTTCATTCAGTTCATCACCCCTCCTAAATTCCGCTTCGATCGTTAGTGTCTCCATGGCTAACGCACGTTCTCTCTCCTTTACTCTTTCTTCGGCCTGCCTGATTATTTCCTTTCTGCCACCTGCTGTCCTCTCTATTCTCTAAGACTCCGCTCTACAAATTCCGCTAATTGTGTCCCTTTATATTACAATTCGTCTTTTTCAACAGACTTAAACTCTTTGACCAACTGCCTATCAGCTGTCATTTTAGTCTACTCGACTGTATCACCAATCAATTTACTTATCGTAAGTATTTATTAACTCCTACTGCCTTACAAGAAACAGCTTCCTTAAGAATACTTACCCGTATTCAAATCCAATAAAGTCTTAACCTACGTACTTACTTAAATTACTCTAACGCAACCTAACAGCGTTTGGTAGTACAGAATTCTGAATTTCTCTCTAAATTTAGCTTTCTCGCACGAACAATGTGCAATTGCTCCCTCGGGACTTTTTAAATTATCTGTTCTCCCAAGAGTAACTAAAAGCAATATTTCTTTCTGAATTACTTTAATTCAGACAACGACCACACTATCAAATCAGTTTAGGTACGGAATCTTAATTTCTTACACTGTCATAACATACATTAAAGAAATATCAAACAATGACATGCACTAATTACAAAATGCATAGATATTGACTCGATTCGCTCTCGTGATTCCTTGATTAAACAATAACCAAATTTATCACTGCTATGGTATTCTAAAAGACTAATTTCCTCTTTCAGGACATTTCAGACTAAAGAATTTTAAAGTGTACGCCTTAATTTATTCTACCCAATCGTAGGCAACGGTCCCTAATTTTTTCCAAAGCAATAATTCCTTTCATCAGCTTTACACAGCTCAGAATCTGTGAAAGACGGTACGTAACAATTTCCTTTTGAAAAAGTGATAACTTGACGTAGGTTCCTACCAGGCAGTTAGGGTTGGTAGCTCAAATGTTTACTTTCTAAGGACTGTGTTAAGATACCCAGGTCGATTTCACCGAGTTGGAATGGTGCCCCTTTGAACTTTACACTGACATGAGGGAAAATGAACGAAGTAAGGTCGAAGTGAACCTTCACAAAAACTTTTCTGGCTTAAATGCGATAAAAAATTAACTCTCAATGCATTCAACTTTAAAGTTCACTGCAATTCAAAATTCGACACTTCACAGTTTTGTTCGATTTAGGACTGCATTGTAACTGATCTTGGTGACCAATGTGATTTTTTTGTTTTTATCTCGGACTGCATTGTAACTGATTTTGATGACCAAAGTGATTGTTTTGTATGGTCTCAGCCTGCATTGTACGTGATGACCAAAGTGATTGTTTTGTATGATCTCAGACTGCATTGTACGTGATGACCAAAGTGATTGTTTTGTATCGTCTCAACCTGCATTGTACGTGATGACCAAAGTGATTGTTTTGTATGATCTCAGCCTGCATTGTACGTGATCTTGATGACCAAAGTGATTGTTTTGTATGATCTCAGACTGCATTGTACGTGATCTTGATGACCAAAGTGATTGTTTTGTATCGTCTCAACCTGCATTGTACGTGATGACCAAAGTGATTGTTTTGTATGATCTCAGCCTGCATTGTACGTGATGACCAAAGTGATTGTTTTGTATGATCTCAGCCTGCATTGTACGTGATCTTGATGACCAAAGTGATTGTTTTGTATGATCTCAGACTGTATTGTACGTGATGACCAAAGTGATTGTTTTGTATGATCTCAGACTGTATTGTACGTGATCTTGATGACCAAAGTGATTGTTTTGTATGATCTCAGACTGTATTGTACGTGATGACCAAAGTGATTGTTTTGTATGATCTCAGACTGTATTGTACGTGATCTTGATGACCAAAGTGATTGTTTTGTATGATCTCAGACTGCATTGTACGTGATGACCAAAGTGATTGTTTTGTATCGTCTCAACCTGCATTGTACGTGATGACCAAAGTGATTGTTTTGTATGATCTCAGCCTGCATTGTACGTGATCTTGATGACCAAAGTGATTGTTTTGTATGATCTCAGACTGTATTGTACGTGATGACCAAAGTGATTGTTTTGTATGATCTCAGACTGTATTGTACGTGATCTTGATGACCAAAGTGATTGTTTTGTATGATCTCAGACTGCATTGTACGTGATGACCAAAGTGATTGTTTTGTATCGTCTCAACCTGCATTGTACGTGATGACCAAAGTGATTGTTTTGTATGATCTCAGCCTGCATTGTACGTGATCTTGATGACCAAAGTGATTGTTTTGTATGATCTCAGACTGCATTGTACGTGATGACCAAAGTGATTGTTTTGTATCGTCTCAACCTGCATTGTACGTGATGACCAAAGTGATTGTTTTGTATGATCTCAGACTACATTGTACGTGATGACCAAAGTGATTGTTTTGTATGATCTCAGCCTGCATTGTACGTGATCTTGATGACCAAAGTGATTGTTTTGTATGATCTCAGCCTGCATTGTACGTGATGACCAAAGTGATTGTTTTGTATGATCTCAGCCTGCATTGTACGTGATCTTGATGACCAAAGTGATTGTTTTGTATGATCTCAGACTGTATTGTACGTGATGACCAAAGTGATTGTTTTGTATGATCTCAGACTGTATTGTACGTGATCTTGATGACCAAAGTGATTGTTTTGTATGATCTCAGACTGTATTGTACGTGATGACCAAAGTGATTGTTTTGTATGATCTCAGACTGTATTGTACGTGATCTTGATGACCAAAGTGATTGTTTTGTATGATCTCAGACTGCATTGTACGTGATGACCAAAGTGATTGTTTTGTATCGTCTCAACCTGCATTGTACGTGATGACCAAAGTGATTGTTTTGTATGATCTCAGACTGTATTGTACGTGATCTTGATGACCAAAGTGATTGTTTTGTATGATCTCAGACTGCATTGTACGTGATGACCAAAGTGATTGTTTTGTATCGTCTCAACCTGCATTGTACGTGATGACCAAAGTGATTGTTTTGTATGATCTCAGCCTGCATTGTACGTGATGACCAAAGTGATTGTTTTGTATGATCTCAGCCTGCATTGTACGTGATCTTGATGACCAAAGTGATTGTTTTGTATGATCTCAGACTGTATTGTACGTGATGACCAAAGTGATTGTTTTGTATGATCTCAGACTGTATTGTACGTGATCTTGATGACCAAAGTGATTGTTTTGTATGATCTCAGACTGTATTGTACGTGATGACCAAAGTGATTGTTTTGTATGATCTCAGACTGTATTGTACGTGATCTTGATGACCAAAGTGATTGTTTTGTATGATCTCAGACTGCATTGTACGTGATGACCAAAGTGATTGTTTTGTATCGTCTCAACCTGCATTGTACGTGATGACCAAAGTGATTGTTTTGTATGATCTCAGCCTGCATTGTACGTGATCTTGATGACCAAAGTGATTGTTTTGTATGATCTCAGACTGTATTGTACGTGATGACCAAAGTGATTGTTTTGTATGATCTCAGACTGTATTGTACGTGATCTTGATGACCAAAGTGATTGTTTTGTATGATCTCAGACTGCATTGTACGTGATGACCAAAGTGATTGTTTTGTATCGTCTCAACCTGCATTGTACGTGATGACCAAAGTGATTGTTTTGTATGATCTCAGCCTGCATTGTACGTGATCTTGATGACCAAAGTGATTGTTTTGTATGATCTCAGCCTGCATTGTACGTGATGACCAAAGTGATTGTTTTGTATCGTCTCAACCTGCATTGTACGTGATGACCAAAGTGATTGTTTTGTATCGTCTCAACCTGCATTGTACGTGATCTTGATGACCAAAGTGATTGTTTTGTATGATCTCAGCCTGTATTGTACGTGATCTTGATGACCAAAGTGATTGTTTTGTATGATCTCAGACTGCATTGTATGGTTCGATAATATCTGGCTATGTGTGTAAATATTGGATATAGTTGTATCGAAGTCGCTTATAGCTCGCCTTATCAACGATCACCTTTCACTCGAAAACTACAATGACTGATCAACAAGCGCTATCGATAGACTGAGAAACAATAGCCATTGAGGGGTAAGGATAGACCGAAGGTTAAAGGTCAATGGCCATTCAGTCACTGAAACATTTTGGCGCATTTAAGGGCAATATTATATTTGCTTATAGCACACACATGCAAGCAAGCAAGCAAGCGCGCGCACACACACACACACACATTAACTCCTGTATCTAGTAATATTTTTTGAATCACTGGTTCTCTACCTTCACATTTTTGTTTTCTTTCATTGCATACATGTGTTTTACTAAATGGGCTGTACCATTGGCAAATACTGCTATTATGTAATTACAAGGATGTGTTTGTCTTCAGTTTACAGGCAGTATTTAACATATTATCAGCTATGCAGAGAAAACTGAACCATGTGCCTTCCTCAAGGCACCGTCCCAGACTGGCCCGAATGGGTATCTTCCCGCGACCCTTGGATTAGGAGTGTGTAACAAGATAACCGGGTGGGATATTTCGGATTGACAACAGAACACGTTTTGACGACACAGTTATATATGGTTTAATGTGGTGATTTATATGAGCAGTAGATTATGAAGATGTGTGCGTATTTATAATCCAAATATTGGATTTATTTAACATAAAACGCACAGATTCAAAGATGGAAATAAAAATACGAATAAATTAGTTCAGTAACACAAAAAAAAAACCACAGGATAAATGATTCACAAATGATTCAATAATGGAAAGATGAATATAGTTCACTCAAATAGTAAACTATGTAAGCTTTTTACTCATAGTAAAAATGTATTCGCTCAGGTAGCGAAATTATGTTGCTAAACACAAGAACGCACATACCATCTATCTGTCCAGTCCTGAATGATACACTGGGTCTTACTAACCCAAAATTAGCATACAGCTAATAAAATACATGTATGGAGATACACTCCGTTACCCGTGCACCATATCCGCTCCACAGCTCCTACGAATCAATTTCACAACTGCCACAGACTCCGGACCCTCGGAATACTATGATCACTCGGAACATTAGACTCTCCGGACACCCTGGTCCTTTGACGGCTCTACAGCTGGGTCACCTTAGTCACTCTTGACATTATACACTCCGGCACCTTAAACGCTCCGGACAAACGGACGTTTCTACACTCGAACACCGGACACCCCGGATATTCCTACCCTCAGACAACACAGGACACCCCCGGATATTCCTACCCTCAGAACACCGGACACCCCGGATATTCCTACCCTCAGAAACAGCCCTACAGCTGGAGTTGTGCGAATCCTTTAAGCAGGCCGCTTGCTGACAAAACCATTAGTATTGTAAAGACTCTTTACATACAGTAAAGTATTTATACGTTTAGACTTCTCGTTTTGCCGTATCGAAAGCACCTTGCACGTGTGGCATAGGACGAATCGTACTCACGATTTTGAAATACAATAGACCATATATATAATCACCCTCGGGCATCGTTGTACAGCGAAAAAACGAAACCCGAGTACATGTATTTAATGAACAACATTTACACCATTCCGTGAAAGAGTGTGACGCTCCACCAACTAAGTCAGCACGGTTCCATTTAGGAGAAAGAAAACTATGGGCAGCCGTCGCCGCCAAAATTACATTAATCAAATGATCTAGTATGAAATCAAATGATTTAACCTAGCAAATGAAATGATCAATCCAGATTCCAAATGATGTGGTGTCACATGAAATGATTTAACGAACAAAACCGAATGATGCATTTAGATTTCAAATGACGTGGTATTAAATGAAATGATGTAGAGTGAAATGAAATGATTTAACCCATCAAACTGAATGATGAATTCAGATTCCAAATGATGTTGTGTGATATGAAATGATGTAGCCTGAAATGAAATGATTGAACCCCAAAAATGAAATAATGAATTCAGATTTCAAATGATATGGCGTTAAATGAAATGATCTGGCATTAAATAAAATGATTTAAAGAACAAAACGGAATGATGATATATGCTTCCAAATGACGTGCTATTTAATAAAATGATGTAGTCTAAAACGAAATGATTTAACTCAACAAATGAAATCATGAATTTAAATTCCAAATGATCTGGTATTAAATAAAATGATTTAAAGAACAAAACGGATTGATGAAATCTGCTTCCAAATGACATATTATTAAATGAAATTACTAAGTATGAAATGAAATGATTTAACTCAACAAATGAAATGATGAATTCAGATTCCAAATGATGTGGTATTAAATTAAATGATTTAAAGAACAAAACGGATTGATGAAATTTACTTCCAAATGACGTAGTATTAAATGAAATTATGTAGCCTAGAATGAAATGATTTAACCCAACAAAGGAAATAATGTATTCAGATTCCAAATGATCTGGCATTAGTTGAAATGGTCTGAAAAACAGAATGGAATGATCAGCTGATATTCCAAATGATGTGGTATTAAATGAAATGTATGGAATGTAAACGGTCTGATCAAAGTGTAAATCAGCTAGCGTAAATCCAAACAAACACAGGGGGGCGCTGTTAGGCAGACTTACAATCGACAGGCGTATTTACAGAATTCGGCTGAGATTTTTGCAGACGACATTTAACAGCTAAGGTTAGTGTTTCTTCTCATTTGATATAAACAAGAACAATGTTCTCCAATCAGGATAAAGTGACTATCCACATTAATGAATGTCTGTGAGTTTATTTTAAAATCTGCCTTGTACTGCACGAGTTTTCAATGCGTCATCTCAGCTAGATCTATCAGCTAAGGAGATTAAATCTTCATCGTATTTGATCAATAGTAATTACCATGTTTAATGACCTAACGTAGCATACGCACTAAACCAACAATTTGTTGTCCGCAACTTTTTGTATGTCTCATGTTACCGGCCATACGTACATAGGCATTATTCGTCCAAGTTCTGTATGTGAGAAATCTTCTTTTTCCTCCATTTAATCTTGTTTGCATTAACATATTACTGTTGTGGTTTTTTTTCCTTTTAGTTTTCCTCTGGGAGATCGAATATAATTTTATTAGAAATCATGATTCGCGACTCTATGTGTATTTGAAACACCACACTCCTTTCCAAACGTATTGAAAAAAAAGGGGGGGGGGGCTTAGTCATACATTTTGAAAAACTAATACGTGAACAATAAACAGTTGCCTTCTTGGAGTGTTTATGGCGAAGAAGAAGCACAGATCATGCTTGAATAAACCCAAAATTTAGCTAATGATGTATGAAAATAACAACGAAAGGCGATGGATTCTATCAATTTTTTAAAAATAAAATAAAACAGCATCACCGATTTGTAAGCGATACCCTCAGGGTAATACATCAACGTTAATAAATCGTATATGTGTGTTCTAGTATAGATCAAAACTTTCGTTGCTTTCTCCCCGAAAAGGGATTTAAATTTTCCATCAGGCGGACGTGATGGAAAAAATGTTTGTTAAAGTGGATATTGTCATCAGTCTGTCGTCATGTCCATATTGAGATCGTCTAGGGGAAGAGATGTCATTTTTATTTATTTATTGTCATTAGTGCTCAACTGGACGGTTGCAGAATTCTTTCATAAAATCTCATTGGCGTGCCACTTCTGAGTGGCTTGTTCACTGTAGAGTCCTGCTTCCGTTTACAATTATGTCACAAATTGTTTTATTTCTTTATTTCTATATTTTACCATTTATTTTCTTCTATTGCATTACAGTTGCAAGACTCTCACTTTCGGGGAGTCCTGCTCCTGATTTTCCATTTTTCAAATATTTTGTTCGGTATGTAGTTATATATGAGCCAAAGTGGCCACGATGACATTGTTATTAATTACATCAACTCATGTGGGTTCTATTTACATAGCAAGCTTCGGTTGCTTTTGCCCTGGAATGGGATTGAAATTTTTCCGTCACGCGGACGTGATGGAAAATATGCAGATCAAAAGAGTCTCTGGTGTACTTTTACTAGGCACCTAAGATGGCTTTTCGGAGACAATATGATTTTTTTTTGTTTGTTTCTTTGTAGGCATGATAAGGAAAAAAAATTGGCTAAGTTTCATTAGCTCTTGTTTTGCCCTGTGTTTAATAATTATTTTGTATTTTTTTGGCTCTATTTCCTGGTCATTTACTGCTAATTCTCCCCTGTGGTATTTAATATGAATCACTCGTATGTGTCCTTATGTTAATCCCTTCTGTGTTAACCGTTTCTCATTACGTTGCAGGTTTATGTGGGCACGCTTTTCGGTCTTGTTTGGTAATTTAATCACCGCCTGCTGTCTTCTGTCTGTCATCAGTTGGCGGGATTTCGGTCCAGTTTCTCCCGCACTTTGTTTTAGAGAAACGGTAAATCTCTCTGTCTGAAATTAATTTCTAATAGTCTGGTTTAACGAGTCTATTTCGGCTACATTTGTTTCAAATGCCGAAGTCGGGTCCTTGTCTGTTGGTTGGGGGTGGGGGTGGGGGTCTGTCGGTGTCCTTATAGCAAGCTCATTATAAGTGGCTTTTCCGGGGGTTAATTTCTCAAAGTTTGTTTTTCTGATGGAGTTTTTGCTTGCCGCTTATAGGCTTTCCAGAGTATATAATTCAGTAATCCAAAGCTGTTATTTTCTATTTTATATAACATTATAAATTAAGTCTATCACTTCTCTGTACAAAATTTTGTCTGTTATTTTATGGGTATAAGGAAGATTTTTTGGGCTCAGAATTGCCCAATTTGCTTATACTTTTAGTTTTTATATTTGTCTTTGTTTATTTAAGGATCTGTAGTATAAAATTATGTTTTTTGCTATGTGGTCCCTTGCACATGTGACAAGGAGGAATGTTTGAGATAAGGTGTCTCTTGTGGGCATTTTCACCTGTCCACCCTACATCATGTAGATATTGGTAAATGTTCGTTTGTTTGCTTATCTCTTTTATTTTTTTCCAATGATTTTCATACTATGTTCAAGTCAATCTCTAAATTTAGTGTTTCCACCTTGTTTGGCTTTACTTTTGTATTGTGTTTTATCATATTTTCCAATTCATTCTTATTAAACATGGTAAAATATTCTTTGCTTGTTTTGTAATTTTGAATAGTTTGTGTTATTCGTTACGCTATTTTGGGGTGCACTTGCAATTTTGTCATGCTATTATTCCTATAAATTTCAGGTTTACTGGATAGAAGAAAGCCAAACCAGTAAAGGTATATGCCCTGCCAGTGATATTTTGGATTTTCCTGACGTTTATTCAATCTGGAAATATAATTTAATACTTATTTAACTCAAGTCCATGAGATTGAGTCCTCCTTTCTTCCTATCTTTTTATAATGTGTATTTTGGTAATTTGTGGATCCCATTCCGTATAAATTTTATTATTAACGATTCAAATGTATTTAGATATATAAATTCAAAGTCCGATACGTCAAATTCGTACCAAATCGAGTTGTATAAATACAATTTCGCAATTTGTATTTTTCCAAATAAATTAATTTGCCTATCATTCCATATTATAGCATGTTTCTCTAATTTTTCCTAATTTGTAGAAAATGGAGCATTTTACTGACTTTCCCTTGATTTATTCCTAGTCCTTTAACTTGATTTCTTATGAATTCT
Source organism: Sinohyriopsis cumingii (assembly GCA_028554795.2). Classification (NCBI taxonomy): domain Eukaryota; kingdom Metazoa; phylum Mollusca; class Bivalvia; order Unionida; family Unionidae; genus Sinohyriopsis; species Sinohyriopsis cumingii. The sequence goes on along the minus strand of JAPYKE020000583.1, from coordinate 174,941 downwards.
GTAGGGAGCGCTTGATAATTCTCCTTCCATGCCTATAAGTAGTATTTCAGTTTTAATTCGGTTTATATTTGAACCCCATTTCTAATCCAAAAAGGTTGTACTGCTGCATTAAGTACTTATATCATTGCTTTGAAGTTATAAAGCTGGAGCAATCGTCCTCATGTTGGAAGGTTTTACACTCCTCCCTCATGTTAGTTACTCTTACTCCTCGGATTCTTTTATGATTTTGGATTGCATTATGTAGTGCCTCTATCCCTGTTTCGTACATTAACATAGATAGTGGACAACCCTGTCTTACAGAACCCTTTACTGAGAACGGATTGGTTTTTGCACCATTGGTCTGTACCAATGATTGTATATTCTTATAAAGTGTTTTGATCCAGTTTTGGAATACATTTCCAAATCCAAATTTATGCAATATCTGCAAAATATAACTCATTTCTACCCTATCAAACACCTTCTCCTGATCAATGAGGATTAAAGCGCCATCAATATTAGATGTTTCCATATAATCTAATATTGTCTTTATTGAAAGTATATTATTCTGTATATTTCTGTCTTGTTCACCATACGTTTGGTTTGGATCTTTTATGTACCCTTATTATTGGTTTAACTCTATTTGCTAAATATTTACTGAGTATTTTGCAATCAATATTAAGTAACGAGACTGGTCTCCAATATTTTAGGTCTGAAGTCTAGCCTTTGTTTGTGAAGATGAGTGTAATAAGTCCTGTATTCATACTTTCTATCATTTCTTGATTTTTGTATAAATGGTATTGTTGAGAATTTTCATTATTGGAATTAAACATTTTTTGAACTTTTGATAAAACTCGGGCGTTATCCCATCTAACCCCGGAGCTTTATTCCTAGTTAATTGGTAAATCGCTTTATCTATTTCTAATTCTGTTATGCTTCTTCTTCTTCTTCTTCTAATAATGATAATAATAATAATATTAATAATGTTATTATTATTATTATTATTATTAGTCGTGGTAGCTCCTAACTTTACTATATGTATTTTGCTGTACTATATATACACATTATTTTGCTCTACTGTATGTACATCTTATTGTGCTGTACTATATGTACAACTTGTGCTGTACTATATGTAAACTTTGTTGTGCTGTACTATATGTACATCTTGTTGTTCTGTACTCTATGTACACCTTATTGTGCTGTACTATATGTACACCTTGTTGTGCTGTACTATATTTACATCTTATTGTGCTGTACTATATCTACACCTTATTGTGCTGTACTGTGTGTACACTTTATTGTGCTGTACTGTGTGTACACTTTATTGTGCAGTACTGTATGTACACCTTATTGTGCTGTACTATATGTACACCTTATTGTGCTGTACTATATATACACCTTATTGTGCTGTACTGTATCTACACCTTACTGTGCTGCACTGTATCTTCACCTTATTGTGCTGTACTGTATCTACACCTCATTGTGCTGTACTGTATGTACACCTTATTGTGCTATACTATATCTACACCTTATTGTGCTGCACTGTATCTACACATTATTGTGCTGCACTGTATCTACACCTTATTGTGCTGTAACGTATCTACACCTTATTGTGCTGTACTATATCTACACCTTATTGTGCTGTACTGTATCTACACCTCATTGTGCTGTACTGTATGTACACCTTATTGTGCTATACTATATCTACACCTTATTGTGCTGCACTGTATTTACAACTTATTGTGCTGCACTGTATATACACCTTATTGTGCTGTAACGTATCTACACCTTATTGTGCTGTACTGTATCTACACCTTATTGTGCTGTACTGTGTGTACACCTTATTGTGCTGTACTATATCTACACCTTATTGTGCTGTACTATATCTACATCTTATTATGCTGCACTGTATCTACACGTTATTGTGTTGCACTGTATCTACACCTTATTGTACTGTACTGTATCTACACCTTATTGTGATGTATCTACACCTTATTGTGCTGTACTGTATCTACACCTTATTGTGCTGTACTGTATCTACGCCTTATTGTGCTGTACTGTGTACACCTTACTGGGTATTATATCTACACCTTATTGTGCTGTACTATATCTACATCTTATTATGCTGCACTGTATCTACACGTTATTGTGTTGTACTCTATCTACACCTTATTGTGCTGTACTGTATATACACCTTATTGTGCTGCACCATATATAGGAATGCTAATCATATTCGAGTTTGTATTAACATACTTAAGAAAGCAAAACATATTTAATTTTACTTTGAATAGTCCAGCAGGTAAGTGTGGACATCTGCGCTTCGCAAGCACAAAATGTTATTTGAAATTTTTTACTGAAACTTCATCTGATGTTGTGGGTGAATGCAACGTTCCCTCTGAGATAATGCTGTTTGGGTAGATTAAGTGTGTTGAGGCAATTTGGATAGTAATTCTTTTCCAATGTTAGCTTTGTACTATATTATGTTTCTTTCTTCTTTTTTGTAGCTGGTCAAATTGAGAGTGTAAGGTAAATTTTGATAGTAGTTCCTTTCCAAGTCATAGCTAGATGGTTGTTGATGGCTGTTGGATTGCTGTTAATTACTTGGGGGGGGGGGGACCAGACAGATCCCCCATTTCCAAAAAACTGAAAAGGTATTTTATTTTTTTGTGTTTCCCCCTCAGATATGTAGTATGTTTTATTTTAAAATAGAATTTTATATAAAAAATTTAGTCTTAGAATTTTTGATGCGGTATTTATGTTTCCTTAGTGTTATCTAAATGGTTGTTCGTCCAAGCCTGTTTTTTTTACCTTGTTCGAAGTTCCTTCCCTTGTATATTTTTGTGACCTTTGCTAGAGGTCGCCTAGGTCTCAGTATCTGCTATATGTAGTGGTGCTGCATTGTGTGTATGCTATTTTATATATATGTTTGAGACCGCAATTTTAGATTCAGTGTTATTTTTCCCAGTTGCATTTCTTTTCTACTAATTTGGATTTAGGATCCGATGTATTCTATTATGTCATATTCGATTAAATAGTTTTGGCTTTTGAATTTTGACGATGGAATGGTGTACTATTTTTTTTCCATTTCTTTTTCCTCTTGTCTTTTGTTGGGAATTTTTTTTCTATTGTTTTAATCTAATTTAATGTGTCGTTCCTCGCGGTAGCTCTAGGAGTATCAATAGGTAGGTTACGCTCGATTCAAGGTCCACACGTCTTTATTTTCATTGTGTTTCTCCTGAGTCGAGTTAGGCCTCCTTTTATTAATTTATCTAAATATTTTACTAGAAAGAATCCAAAATTCTTTATTTTCCACATGTGGGTTGGTCAAACCATACAGTACGGGAGCTGTATGGTTTTAAGACAGATAAAGAGTAAGTAAAATTTGAAACTATGAATTATCCCCTGTTTGTGTTTTATGTCTGAGTTTGGTCTAATTATGTTATACATGGAGAATTTTTTCAAAACTCTTTCATGGGCCTGTCCACTTCGCGTAGCGCCATGTGACTTAGCCCCATGATGTCATAGTCTTTACTTTCCCCATGTAGGTTCCCTGTATCTTTGTATATTGTGTCATTAAGTTTTCTAAGTTAGGTAAGAACTATATATATAGAGAAAGAAAAAAGAATAAAGAAAAAAAAACAATCCAAAAAAGATAGAAAGAAAATCACTTTTTCCCCTTATACTTCTCTTTATCTCTTTATCACAATTATTTGCCCACAGGCCATCATGGTGTCTACTATGTACTCTGTAATTTTGTATAAAGATTTTTTACTGAAGTCTCCATCCATGTATAATATATTTGCCTTTTGATATCTCCCCCCTTTGTTTATTTCTTCTATCAATTTCAATTTACATGTTTTCCTGCTATCGCACTGTATCATTGTGTGTAGTTTACTAAAAGGGGCTTTTTTTACACAGTGGAGCAGCAGGGAAGTCGTACAGACCAGGTGGCTCAGATAAATTTAACCCTCCCACCAAACATTTCTCCGTAGAAGCCTCAGAAAGCAAAAATAAAGCCTCCTACGCAAATTAATCCGCAAAATTTCAACCCAAAGTGCATTTTCAGACATAAAAAAAAAACAGCAATTTTTGGGGGGGGGTATTGTAAAATTTGTTTGTGCCATAATTGAATTATGGTGCAAATTCCGACTGCGGATGCTAATTTTATTTCACAATAAAACAATATAGTTGAAAATAAGATGAGTCGAAAAGTTAGCACAGTTGGAGAACCTCAATCTGCTAGATTAGCGCGAGAGCAATTAGCGGCATTAAAGAAGCTAATTCCGACAAAACGATTATTTAAGAGAAATGTTCGTGGTTACGAAGATATGCAACATGGAATTTCAGAAACTTCGGCAAAATGGTTGAAGCCAGTAACCGGAACAATTGAACAGGTTGTATATGGCGACGAAAAAGATCCAGATATCAAGAAACGCGGAATCTTTCCTATGTTGAAAGGTATTGAGGATCAATCACGAACATTACCCGAGCGATTAGCAATAGCAGCAGCGGCGCAACAACTTGCAATTACTGATGGAGGAAAACCTGGAGATGGAAAACCGGGAGGAAGAAAAATCTCAATGATAAAAGGGAAGTTTAATATCGATAATTTAAGAGAAAATTTCACCGATGAGGGATGGGAAATAATATCGCAGCCCCTCTCGACATTGTATAATATAGATGAGATTGGCCAATTTGCGGAGGAATATTTTAGTAGTCGAACTGAATTTTTGACTGCAGTGGGGAAAAAAAGATATGCAACTCGCGATAGTTGGTATGATATGGTATATAAAATTTACACACAAACAACATCAATAAGGAAGACAACGGATCCGCGTTACAGAAGGTTTTTAGGAACAGCAAGAGATACACAAAGAGATATTGCACAAAGGGAGAAAGACAGAAAACAACAGGAGAAAGACAGAAAACAACAGGAAAAAGAAGAAAGAAAACAGCAAGAGAAAGAAAGAAAACAACAAGAAAGAAAAGAAAAAACTAAAACACGAGGAAGAAAAGCAGCACCACAGGAAGATATTCAACCACAGGAGCCAATATTTCAACCAGAGGAATTAGGAGCTAGACCAAAAGAGAGAACTCTACCACAGAAAAAAGAGAGAAAATCGAAAAAGAAAAAAGATCAGAGTGATGAACCGATAATTGTACCTAAATACATATACGATGAATCTGGTTGGTTTGTTCCTGATTCTAGTTTACCTGCTGATAATTATTTGGATGAAGATAACATACATGCAATTCGTGAAGATGATGTTGCGAGAGTTGTAATTGCTTCAAAAGCTGATTTGAAAACTAAAAAAATTTATTTGAAAAAAGATATTAATGTTGATAAAATCAACGATCTTGTTTGGTATGCGATAGTTTATTTTGGTAGTTTAGGAAAACCAGTAAATTATAAAGATGATGATTTTTCAAAATTTTTGTCGGATATTGTTAGATATCAGGTAAGGGGAGATGTAGAAATTTCAACACCCAAATTTGAGGGTTCGCTACCCAAATTTGAGGATTCGCCACCCAAAAGTAAAAGTTCATCACCTAAAAGTAAAAGTTCGTCACCTAAAGATAAAGGTTCACCACCTAAAAGTGATAGTCCTGAATCATTTTCCTTTGATCCTCATCACCCTCTTCTCTCTCCTACATTATATCCAAGGGAACCTTCTGCATTCCCCTCTTGGCGACCCCCACCTGTGGAACCAACAGCGTCAAACTACAGGGGTCCCACTGAAAAACCAACAAGATGGGGAATCGACCCCGGGGAGGGTGCAACACTTAGGGGCGGTTCACCTTCACCTCCACCAGAAATATATTTACCACTGACGTCGTCGTCTAGTTCGTCAGGAGAAGTATTTAAGGATCCAGAAAGGAAAGGATATGGATATTCAGTTTGCCCTGACAGTGTTGTCAATGATGTATCTCGCCTCGAAGTATTAATCGGAGGAAAACGAGCCGGAAATAACTCCCGTGAGATAGTCAACGAAGCATCAGATATTTGTCAGCGATTATTCCGTGGTGGTATCATCGATTCTCACATTTATAAGGAGTTTGTCGATGAACTCATCGATTAAAACAACATAATTGAAATAATATGATTATTCACAAAAATCAACGCAGACCAAGACAGGTCCGCGTAGTAAACTCTAGATTGCCAGTATATAAATATGTTCACGGTAATGGATTCGGCGATATCGTTGGAAGTCTTGTCACGCGAGTAATACCTAAAATTGGACCCGTGATTAAGCAATTTGGGTTGAAAGCGATAGGAAAGATCGGCGAGACTGCCATTTCTGGTATCGGTAATTTGGCCAGTAAAGGCTTCAACGCTATCAAAGATAAAATATTAAGTTTAGTACGTAAAAAGCAACCCGTCAAATTACCCATTACCAGCGAAATGCCACCTGAAGTCAGTAAGGCCATAAATGATGCGGCAAATAAAAAAATAAATGATCTAGCACAGGAAGCTGCTATAACAAATCTAGCGCAGGAAGTTGCTAATACAAATCTAGCGCAGAATGTTGCTAGGACAAATCTAGCAAATACAAGTTTTGTTTCAGGTGATGGTCTTCGTTTTAGACGATATTATTAATAATAAATGTTCTCACAAGTGTCAAATGAAGTATTTGACATGGATGAACCAGTAGGTAAGGACACATCATTGCGAGATTTTCAGTATTTCTCGTACGAGGTAGTTGAGCCAGATTCAAGAAATCGAAAGGAAATTCAAGTCCACGATACAACAAGATATTTTCTTCCATCTGAGGCGTATATCGAATTTGTTGGAAGGCTTGTTAGGACAAACGATACCAATTTTGGAGCAGATTTTGAAGTTGGGTTTGTTAATAATGGAATTATGGCACTATTCAAGAGCTTCACTTACATGATCGACGGAAAGGAGATCGAATCAATCACAAATAACGTTGATATAGCAACGACGATTATAGGATTAGCAAGATACTCTGATGATTTTACCAGATCGGCCGGTCCTAGCATGATGTTTGCGAAGGATAACTATGATCATCCTGGTAATAAACAATTTATCAAGAGACAACCAACTAATCGCGCTAATCCAGCTGTTCTCAATGCTGATGTTGAAGATATGATAATTGACATTCATCCCAATTACAATCTTGGATTTGCCACTCGAACGAAAATGTTAAAAGACGCCGAACGAAGATTTTCCTGTGCAATTCCGTTATCTCATATTTTTGGATTTTGCAGACATTTCAGAAAAGTTATTTACGGAGCGAAGCATACGATAGTTTTTGTTCGAGATTCCAATGATGATAGAGCCATCTGGCGAGATGCAAGTGCAGATCCCCTTGATATCGGCAAAGTTGTCCTTGAAAGAATTACCTTATGGATGCCAGCAATAACACCGTCGATGATCATAGAAGAAAAATTATTGTCATTTATGAATCAAGGTGGAAAATCCGTCATGGCTTGGCTCACAACTATGACCGACTCTTGTGATGTTAATATTAACGGAATATTTACCTGGCGAATTGCCTCACAACAAGGATCCTCCGCGCCAAGACATATCTTTGTTGCTCTCCAAAATATGAATAAATACGATCAAGAACATAATCACATGATATTTGATCAATTCGGGGCAACAAACGTATCATTAAGAATAAATGGCCAACAAGAGCCAACCGAGGAAATAGCTATCAATTTTGCTCAATATTCTACGGCACGCGCGTATCATCGATTATTAACTTATATGGGTCGCGATCAAAATATTGATACCGGATTGCAAATATCACAGTTAGATTTTAATACTCTTTATCCCATCTATTATTTTTCCCTGGAACATCTTGATTTGGTAAAGCAGTCGGTTGTCGATATTCATTTCAAAGCCAGAATTAACACAGGAGGAAACGCAAGAGCAATTGCAGTAATTCTCAGTGATAGAACAATGATCCTGGAAGGCATCAGTGGTAGAATGAGAGTCATCGATGCACCCGTAGAGAACATGTAACAAATTCTAAATTTAGATAAAGTGATTATTAATATGCCATACGATCACGTCAGCGTAACTCTGACCCCCGGTCAGGTGAAAAAACTTCAATCAGCAACAGCAGCGCGACGAGGTTTAAGTTTAACTTTGAAAAGTAATCAACTTCACGGTGGACCTAACAAACTATCGTTAACTAAAAATCAACACGGACATTTCACCAGAGCCAGATCGGCAAATACTGGTATTCGTCTGAATATCTCGATAGGCGCAATCAGAGATATGATCAAAGTAGGCGGTTTTTTTCCATTGGCCGCGCTTATACCAGCGTTAATAGCAGGTGCGAAGGCAGTAGGATTAGGTGCACTTGGTGGGGTGGGTTCTACAATAGCAGGAAAAGTTGTTGGAAAAATTATGGGAAAGGGATATCGTAAAAAAAAGGGCGGACTTCTCCTACCCCTTCTTCTCGCAAAAATGATGACGCAGCAACAACGACAAGGATCCGGCCTTTACCTAAGACGACCCCCGTACGGATCCGGGTTAAATCGAGCCTACCAACCTCAAATTTAGATTTAATCAGTGAAGTAAAAAAAAAGAAAATAAAATTTTTTAGAGGCGTATTTATGCGAGATCAACTACCGGACAAACCAAATTCAACCGAGACAGGAATAATAAATCTCGATAAAAATTCCGGTCCTGGAACTCACTGGGTTGCGTATGCGATTAATCCTCGCGAAATCATCTATTTCGATTCATACGGATTAGCACCGCCGAATGAATTTATCAAATATGTGTCAAAATTAAAACTTCCAGTTTGGTATTCAACACTTCCAACACAAACACTAGTAGATCCACCAATATGCGGCCGGGAGACAATTAATGTCCTTGATGCAATTTCAAAATCATCTCGTCCTTTTCGCAAAATTTTATTTGAATATACCGTAGATAAATATCATGGTTGACATTTACGGTAGGTCTCTCTTTAGGAAAGAAAAAAAAGATGCAGTCGACATCGATACATCAAAGTTTGCAACCAAGAGCGATATTAACAATCTTTTATCGTTGTCAGAAGTTGATCCTGGTGAAGTTGCTGTATTTCAAAATACAGAAGGGCGATTACAAACTAGCAACGTCAAAATAACTGACATAATCAAGCGAGATGAATACCGCGATCACATTAGTCAATTTACTCGCCAATCGGAGATGGTATTAAAATCTATTGCTGATATCGCCGATATTATAGCAAAGTTACCCCTGAAGGCCGATAAAACATTACACGACGATCTTCAGGATAGAATGACAAAAAGACTTAATAGGCTAAATAACGACCTTAAAAAACTTGACGATGTTTTAGATAAATTTAGCAAAAAATTTGACGAGAATATAAAAACATCCAGTGATACTTCCTCCGCATCAGATAAAAAAGCCGATGACGATCTTAGCGAGAAAATAAAAAAAATCAACGAGGAAATTACTAATATTCTTGCCGAAATTAACGAAGTAAATATCTCGATGAGTCAGAAAATCGATAAAACATCAATCGACGATCTCAACAAAAAAATAAAAAAAATCAACGAGGAAATTACTAATATTCTTGCCAAAATTAACGAAGTAAATATCTCGATGGGTCAGAAACCATCGATCGACGATCTCAACAAAAAAATCAACGAGGAAATTATTAAACTTGGTAATGTTGTTGTTCCTGAATTTACCAAGGGGATTAACGTGATGCAAGGACAAATAAAATCCATCAACGATGAAATTAACGCGGTACGTGAATTGGCGCGTCAAAAGTTAGATACATCAACGTACGACGAAAAAATTCGAGATTTAAACACAAAACTTCTCGCTACAATAGCAAAGATTGACCAATCCGACGATAAAACTGGTCACGCCACTGACGTAAAGCAATTAGGTAAAGAAATTGACGATATCAACACAAAAATATCGTCAATGAACCTTGAAAGATTATCGCGAATTTCGATACCAAAAAAAGTAGAAATAAAAAATGTTACCTGCAGTGTGCCATTTGTGGTAAATACACATAAAGATATATGGACACCTGGGGTTGACCCATTTTTCCTTCAAGCGCCAATTACGGGTATTTATCGAATATATATTATCTCCAGGATAAAATTTAATGCAAAAACCACTAATGCAATTTTCATTGAATATTATCCTGGTTTTATTATTGTACCCTTAAGTGAAGGGCAAATAATTTATACCGAACTGGTACCACCAGATAGAACCATAACAACCCCAATTCATTTTTTTGTAGTTTTCGAATATTTATCAGAAACATCCCCAGAATTATTCAGAGAATTATATTATATATGAACGCATCGGATTACCGTTACAATCAAGCTCGCCTATGGCAGGATTCGTTGCGAAAACAACTTGACGATTATCAGATAAAAATAAAGAAATACCAGCGCAAATTAGTTATCATTGATGTTGCAGTGTACGCGGTATCTGCTGTGGTCGCTGGTGCAGGAATAATTCTATCCGCGGTAACAATGATAGCGCCAATCGTAGCAACAATAATAATCTCGTCAACAACAGCAATCGCGGGTGTTCTTAATATCATCGCGAAAAAGATATCCTCGTGCACGAGTGAAAAGTTATCTTCGTACAAAAGTAAACTTGCTAAAATCAATGATGCGTACTCGAAGTTATCATTGTTACTTTCTGAAAGTCTCAACGATGGTATTATATCCGATCTAGAATTTTCTTCAATGATTAGTATTTACTCGGAGATTGAACAAATGAATATTAATAATGTCCGAGTTAGCCCAGATCGTGACAAACACGACACCGCCGACAACAACGTTAATATCGCTAAGTTCAACGAAACCAGAGTTTAGTATTAATTTTTCAACACCAATTAGCGTCAACGAAATTGCGTTAACACAATTGCGCGTCTACAATAGCTGGCCTAATGTTAGATCGAAATCATTTGGTAATTTGATGCCAAATAATTCACTTGTTTTTGCAAATAAGAATAAACCCGATGGAACACCCGATTGGATCGTCGTTGGTATACCAACCGGTAGTTACGAAATTGATCAGCTGAATAATGAGTTTACCACTAGAATATCAAATTTAACCGGCGATGCTACTCCGGGAATAAAGATATCTTCACATGATCCAACACTATCGTCAATGATAGAAGTGAAATCACCGTACGTGGTAGATATTTACCAATCATCGATCAGGAATATATTAGGTTGGCCCGAGGTCGCACCTCTGATAAAACCAAAGAAATCGGATGTTATTATTCCAGGTTGGTATGATGAAACCCTTCCAGAACTACCGGAACCAAAAAAGGAAGATTTTACAACCGACGAAGGATGGTATGGAGATATCAAACACAAACCTTTGATCCACAGCGCCATCAATCTCATGAATAACCACAAAATTAACCTAGTAATATTCGCTTTCACTTTTATTAACGAAAGAATTCTCTCATGGTTGCCTCTTCCTAAAATCCCCCCAGATGTGAAAATCTTCGACGCTACCCACATTAACAGGATAATAGCCCCCATAGACGGTATCTTGGTAAGAAGAACTCTAGACGAGTTTATTCAAGAACACGAATTACAATTAAATTTATTGCGAGGATCATTTCATGAATGCATCCTAAATAAATCTGGTTCATGTAGCGAAATTATAAAGCACGTGAAAATTTTAAATCAACTCGCGAATGATATTGAATATTATCATGATATGTTTATTCAGGCGATAGTCGACGATATATCAATTGCCGAATATGTTCTTCCTATCAGCAAATTCGAGTTGATCAAGAACTCGGGTGAGAAACAAAAATTCATGAGAGTATTTGAATTAACCGAGGAAACACTGCCAGATTTCAAATTTCCCAATTCTGATTTTGATGCGATGAGAAAATCCGTCACTGATACCATCGATGATTTATTTCCGAAATTACATGCCGCATGGACCAAAAAAATACATTCAGAATTGATTCTTAAACACAATAACGATCCTGACAAAGGTGGACGACATATATCGCCGGGTATCGTTAATATAACGGAAGTTATCGCGATTTATCTTCACGCGGATGTTGTCGAGGGTAGCTACAACGTGGATTCGTCAGAGTCAAATCAAGCCCATCAGGGTTTTATATTGTATTCATTTTCACCTAGCGCATCTCCCGGTTATTTGATAATCAAGGAACCAATGAATCCGTTTTACCTGCGATGTCATAATCGATTTTTGTCAAGAATAAATTTCAAACTAACGGATCAGAAAGGAAATTTACTTGATATACGAGGAGAAACTGTGAGTATCAATCTTTTGGTGAAATCGTGAGAATCTCTGATTCCTGATTTTTAAATCGCAAGTGAGATTTTCCAAATCTGTATCCCAGAAATATTTCTGGGGGAAAAATAGGCGAAAAAAATAAATAAAATCCAGGGAAATTTTCAAAATTAATCTTTTTTTTTTGTTTTGCGGAGATATTCAATTATTCTTCGTCACTCTCCGAATCAAATATTATTGGTACATAGGAGAATTTGATCCATGAATCAGCATCATAAGAAAATGTTGCGTTGTATTTTCCTTCTGCCACTCGTTTTACTGAATGCGAGTCAATAAAGAAATGTTTTGCTGCTGCACTCATCGATGTAAACGCGATTTCCTCACCTGTTGCTTGATTCACTGATTTAACAGTCCTCGAATAATTAGGAAATCCACGGTTATTACCAAATCTTGAATTTTCACTCTGGGTTACCGCGCGCAGATTGGAAAGTTTATTGTTAAGTTTATTACCGTCAATGTGGTCGATAACAAGTCCTCTCTCTATTGGTCCTTTGTAGCATTCGAACACAAATCTATGATTCGAATAACATTCTGTTCTTTCATTTCTTTTATGGACTGTAAATTTGAGATATCCCGAATTACAAATACTACCAACACGTTTCTTTGTTTTGATGTTTCTGACATTACCATCCTCAGATGCTTCGTAACCTTCGATGATGGGATGCGATTTATATTCACTCATGGGAATCGCTGATTTCATTTCCATATATGATATTCTCTTTGTTTAAATCGAAATTTGCTTTGAAACGATTAATATAATCTTCTTCGCATTTTATTACCGAGGAGGATCTTTTTTCATAATATCTCCGTAACTCACGATATTTTTTCCCTCCACAGGAGAAACATAATCTTGTCTTTCCTCGAATGCCAACTTGACAAACTAAACATCGCTGTGGTCCTTTGTTACCTCGTCGAATTTCGTATATATGAGCGCCACAATATTCACCTCTGCAGGATTTGTTACATGATTTTGTTGATCCAACTGTTATCCACGCGCATTGCTTCATTATATTTAGATATTTGTCTAAAATATAATAATGGATTTATTTGATCTCGATGAGGCAGAATATATCATTCCTGAAGTTGATAGTGCGAAGAAGGAATTTTTTGATGATGGAGCGATTCATACCTGGTCAACTTGGAAAACTAACTTTGTTGATGCTACGATGAATCTGGAGCGAGCGAAGAAGATAATCGAACATATAAAAAACTCACACAAAGAAGAGAGATTTATTTTCGGAATAAAATTTATTGCACAAATGCCCGATGACATTTGGATTATTCGTGATAAACGAGATCCAGTACGTGGCGGTAAGAAAAATGTTGTTCTTGATAAAAATTCGAAACCAGGATTGCTACTAGGGATTGATGGTCCTTATTATGCTAGGGCGTATCCTTCTAGTGCTGTTGTCTATGGAATTTATCGGCTGAATAATAATCCTGATGTGAAAAATCTACCTGCGATGAGGGAATCTCCGAAAATAAACTGCGTAGCTGAGCGAGTTATCGAACATATGAGGAATGCCCGTCGCGGATCTGGTCTGACTCAATTGAGATTGGATAAAATTAATTCATGGGCAAAGACAGTTACTGATGGCGCATCAATCGATGATGTTGCTGCGTTAAGTAAGAAACTTAAATTTCCTATTACGGTTAAAACACTATCGGGTGAAATATTATATTCATCGCCGTATAATTCTCGAGGAACACCAATCGAAATTGTTGATCATAATTCACATGCGTGGAGTCAGTCGGTAATGATATTTCCGCGAGATCGTGTTGTTAAGTTTTATCCCGTGGAATCCAAAGATAGTTCCGATGCAATGTTTAGATATATCAAACTATTAGCCAAGTCCGATCCAATATCGATTTGGTTATTTTCTAGCGAAGAAAGATACGATCAATTTATCTTACCACGCGGAGATATTTACCGAGATGAAATATTACATGAATCGATGAGAAATATCGCGGAGAAGTATTCATCAAATCCAGATCGATTACTGACAAATTGCTTTACTGTTCCGTCTGTTGCTGCTCATGCTGCCAGAGAAAGAAATTCGTGGAAACCTACAAGAAATGAATTTCTCAATGATATTCAACTTAGTTGTATCGAATACGGCCATGGAGGATTATGGAATACCAAATACTATTTCGAAGATATGATTTCCGTTGATATGAGCGCATGCTATCCTGGAAGTTTCCTTGGGTATGGTGATTGTGCAAATTACTTTGCTAAATTTGGCCATCCTACCAACGAGATGACGAGAGTGGCAATTAACGGACCGTTACCCGATTTTGTAATGACAGGATTCGCTAATGTTACTTCATTCGAACTTGCTGAAAATTTGCATAAAATTTGTTATATTTGGTTTGGTCGGCATTTATCTCAGCGAAGATGGGTCCCTACGGTATTGTTGAGATATATGCTGGATTCGTCGATGTTAATATCACTGACGGTAAGTGAAGCAATTATATCGTATAGAAAGCAGACCGAGGTGTGGTTGCCGACAGATTGTGAGAACGCGAAAGATATTGGAAGAAAAATAATTGGTAAATTTACTCAAGGAGGATCAGTTGATCATAAACACAGACACGCTAGGTTATTTATCAATGATGCTGAGATGGATTTTATTATTGCTGATACAGTGTCGCGTGGAATATTTTGCAACAGAGAAAATATTATTATTGATGGAACGAAGTTAGGTACAGTGATAACTTATCTTGATGGAGAATCAGCACAGTATACTCATTTAAGATCATCAATGCTCGCTTATGTGAGTATTAATTTGCTGTCGATGATAAATAAATTTTCTGATATCGCGGTAAGGGTTGCAACGGATTCATTTTATATTGATAAAAAATATCAGTGTAGGTTGGAGAATTTAATCACCGATGGTTCCTGGGGAACTTGGAGAATAAAAAACGAGGATATTCTAGATTATTGTGAGGACGCGGATGTAGAAGATTGCGATAAATTTCATAAAGATAAATGCGATGAAGTATCAACAGCAGTATCAGTGTTTGATCCAATTTCACGAAACAAATTCGTTTACCTAAATGGTCCTGGCGGCAGTGGTAAAACAACACGAGCGATAAACTTATTTTCAAAATCTGATATGATCGTGTTGACTCCAACTCATAGATTAGCGCGAGAAATAAAACAACGTGGCGTTAATTCTTGTACGTATCATAGTTATTTCAAGTATAGCGGTGGATTGTGGGATTCAGCTCGAATGGGAAATAAATATATCAACAAGATTATAATATTTGATGAAATTTGCACGGTAAATTTAGTTGTGTTAAAATTATTCCTGGGTTGGCTAGAAGAAAAAAATACCGCTGTAATAATGTGCGGAGATCACGGCCAACCTGATCCTATTGATGGTGAATCTCCTCACAGGTGGCTTAGAAATTTTGTAGATTATTATGAAGAAATTGACGCTGATTATAGATCTAATGATATTTTACTGACCGATTTTAAAAAAATGATTCGATTGCAACCTAATAAATTTCAATGTGATGTGATGAGAAAAATAATCGACGAAACTTCGATGGATAATTTTCTAACTTTGTGGCGTCCTGATCATTTGATCGTTGCTAGCAGAAAAATTATTCGCGATGCTATTCAGGAAATACTATTTAAGCTTCAATGTGAGAAATTTCCAACATTGCCGGTACCATTATGCTATAGGCCCGCTGATACTAGAAAACAAAATATTAATGTTACTTTGCCGTGCGGAGAAGAAAAAATATTAGTTTTGAACGATATTATTTTCGTTGATATTAATCTTGTCAATGATGCAATAAACGCAGAAAGATCGCCATGGAAACTCGGATACGCAGCAACGATACATTCATCACAGGGATTAACAGTAGATGGCCAGGTCTGGATCGTCGATGATAGAATTTCCTGGTCAAATTTAGTTTATCTAGCTGTGTCTCGAGTAAGAAAATTATCTCAGTTAGGTAGGATTAGATTTCACATTAACGAAGATGGCGGTAATTGAGTATCTCTTGGAATTACTTGTAGTTCTTCTTTGGTAAATCCGCGTTGTGGCGCTAGTGAATCTAGAAAATAAATCGCTGGCCTTCCTGATGATCTTGTTACAGCTGATATTTTATGTGTCGTAACACTCCAGTTTGGATCAGTTGCTCTTTTTCTGCCACCCTCGGCTTCTCCCTCCTTATATAAATATCTGACCGTGACGCTACCTAGCACAGGTGGAATAGTAGAATCTCGCTTTAGTGGTATTTTTGTCTTTGTAATTGCAATTGCGGGTTTCATTGATATTGTTCGTGTTACTTCGTTATTTAGTGCGTTAATCACGTGAGGTAATCTTGTTACCCAATCGTGAGATCGTTTATCTTGGATAAATTCTCTCGCGTATTGATATCCGAATAATCGTTCTGCAAGAGTTTTATTGAATCTCTCAACGATAGCTTGATTGTGATGAACACCTACAATACCGCGACGGATTTTAACATTATTCTTTTTCATCAATGAAGTAACCGCGCCAAGAAATTCTCGACCTGGATCAACCTGGAGAAGCTTCGGCCATGTTAATGGAGATCGTGAATAAATTTCGCTAAACGCCTTAGCAATATCTGTTGCTGTTTTATTCGATAACGGTTCCGCTTCCTTGTACCTACTTGCAATATCAACAACCGTCAGAACATATTTGTATGTAACTCCGTCAACGGTATCGTAAGGAAGAAACATAAGATCAGCCTGATGGACTTCATTAGGGACGCTGACAGAGAAACTCGCATATGATATTTTCTTAGGCGGAGGAAGATAAATTTGCCAGACTGCTTGCCTCGATAGCCACGATTCAGCGACAGATTGCTTTACTTTTGCTGCCTTAGCAAGTTTGGCTATTGCTGATTTTCCTCGCCAAAATCCTCGCGGAGAATAATATATTTGCTCCATTATAAATTACCAGCACCTAGTACTAATTTACCTTTCATTGCTCCTTTTATTAACCAAGTTGCCAATTTCTCTTTGAAATTTTTATCAGGAATAGCATCTATTGCGTGAATTAATTTAATATCAGCGAGATGTCTTTGTTGTAAATCTCCGCTGCGATATGCAAGATCGTGATAGTAGCATGCGTTATCGATGGCGTTTACTGGATCCTCGCCAGGATTTGGTTGATTATTATCGTTAAGTCTTATATCTAGCCTTGTACCAGGTCCGCAGTAATTATATCCTGGTAAATGTTTCTCTCCGGGATATTTCGCCCAGGGAGTTCCAGGTAGATTTGTTAAGGAGGTTGCGATATCTCCTCCGGTTCTACTTTTTTTTTTACAAATCTAAACTTAATTGTCTTACAAACCGCACATTCTCCCTTGATTGCATTCCTGTTGTTGCGCGTGACAACTTCGATTGGATTTAGCGTGGCAGTTCGAGTACGACACTTAACACAATATGAATCCATAATATTCTAATAACATGAATGTAATTGATTTTTCAGCCACAAAGAAACGCGAGCAAGTAAAGCACACCGAGGCATTACCAAATTCGATTAGAATGATAATCATTGGACCATCTGGTTCTGGAAAAACGCAATTGTTGCTAAATTTGATTATGCGATGGTTAAAATGGGATAAATTGTATTTGGTTGCACCGTCCGTTGATGATCAGCGATGTTATCAGGTATTAAAAGAATTTAGCGATAATACTGAGGATGGCACGATAGAATTTATAACGGATATCAATGAGGCTCCATCAGTGGAAAGTTTAGACGGTGATGCTAATAATCTTGTTGTTTTCGATGATGTGATGCTGGATAAGCAAACTAACCCAGCTAGGATATTCTCGCGTGGCCGACACAAGAACACCGATGTGATTTACGTGACGCAGCGATATACGCAAATTCCGAAGGTAATTAGAGATAATTGTAATATTTTATCAGTTTTCAATGGCGTTGATACTCACACGCTGAGGAATATTCATCAAACTTGGTGCAACGGCGACATGGATATAAATAAGTTTAAAAATTTCTTCAGTAACGCTCAAGTGACTCCGCACGGATTTGTCACGATTAATCTTCATGATCCGCGTAGTAGATATCGAGTCGGTCTTGATCAGATTTACTCATAAAATTGCAGCCCACCATAATTCAATTATGGCACAAACAAATTTTACAATACCCCCCCCAAAAAATTGCTGTTTTTTTTTTATGTCTGAAAATGCACTTTGGGTTGAAATTTTGCGGATTAATTTGCGTAGGAGGCTTTATTTTTGCTTTCTGAGGCTTCTACGGAGAAATGTTTGGTGGGAGGGTTAAATTTATCTGAGCCACCTGGTCTGTACGACTTCCCTGCTGCTCACAGTGGACATTTTGGCGATACTCTGACCATGTCCCGTCTCACTGCTGCCTCTCCTATCAACCATGCATTGTGCATGTATTTGAAGCAGAGGCTTTGTATTTTTAGGGAGCGTAATTTGGTCCAGTGCCCCCATGCTCTTTTCCATTTAATCTCTATGTTCTCCTGTTCTACTCTACTTGTAGTTGTTCTTTTGTTATTTCCTCTCTAAAGTATCTATATCTTAGTTTTCCTCCTGGTCCCATAAACTTTTTATATCCCTATATTTGGTTAGTATTTCTTTGATATGTCTAAATTTTCTTGGTATTTCTAGTTTTGTTTTACAAGTTTATTATTTTTATAAATTTCCCCCCTGTTTCTCATTGTGAACCCAAACCAGTAGATGTATATTCCCTCCCATGGTGATGTTGGTATTGCTTTAATCTTTTTAAATATATTTATAATATTTGCAGTCTTTATCCAAATGGGGTTGGAGAGTGCTAGTCCCCCATCTCTTGTGCACTATAGAAAGTTTCATTCTTGACGTAGTGGGTCTTAAAATCCCATATGTAATTAATAATCTCCTTATCTAGTTTTTCTAAGTTTGTATTTTCTATGTAAATAGACTTGGTAATAAAATTTATATTCGCGTACATGTACGTTTTGGCCACTTGGGCCCGTTCCATTAGACATAATGGCGTAAGTGCCCATGTGTTCACATTTGTTTCTAATTTCTGTTTCATATTTTTATATTTTTTTGTTCTTCTCTTATCCCGAAATAAATGCCCAATGCATTCACTCTTTCTTTAATTAGGTGTGGTGGTAATCCTGAGTGATTTCCTCTCTAGCTCCCTATTTTCAGTATTTCAGTTTTTTCATGATTTATTTATGACCCAGAGGCCTTACCAAATTTTTCAAATTCCTTCTCTAGGTCTTTAAAGGAATTTTGGTCTTTAATAAAGTTCGTACAATCTTCTGCATGCTGTAGCATTTTTATTTCGTCTTTTACATTTGGAACTTTAATACCTTCAATCTTCCTATTAAGCCTTATTCTTATACTTAGAATTTCAATTGCTGTTACGTATAATAGCATAGATAGCATTCCACATAGTCTGGAGTTATGTTTTCAACAATCTCGTGATTTAAAAGTGATATTTTAAAAATAACATACGAAAGTGATTAAATATGTTGAATTGGAAATAACACCGTAATATTTTGCATTTCTCACAATTATTCACTCGTTGGTCCAGGAAAAACGCTTTATCCACAAGTAATAGCTTCACTACTTGCGATGAATGTGTGATTTTATAACTATTGAAACATTTATCACTTCCAGTTTATTGCCTCTTCAAATCAACACAATTCCATTGCCTGAAATGACAAATGAACGCAATCGACTCTAAAGAAAGTTTTGCCATTCTTGATAATGGGGTACTTTTGAATTCCATTTCACTCTGATGATATGTTACCACAAAAATGTATTCTGGTTCAACAGGATTGGTGTCGTTAGTAAACTTTATCATGGAAGAATTGAGAAAGTATAAAGAGCGCATGTCAAATAGGATGGAAGCAGAGAACATTATATGGACTCAGATACGTGGAATTGAGATTTTAATGGATGACTCCCTGCAGGATGTATCAGTGCCTGTCGAAGTGATTGAGCTACTTGGACAAGCTCGTAGTATCCTTGAAAAGCCGATATCAATTCTATGCCAGTCAGCGAAGACCACCGGTACAGAGCCTCGCAAGTCTATACTGGGCATAGGGGCAGACCTCTTTATGACATAAGAAAGGAACAACTACAATTTTTCATTGGTAATTTCTTAACTCAACTGACACACTAACATGCTGTATATTATATTTACATGTTCCATTGTTATCTCCTAACACATAAGCAGTGTTTACTGCTTCCAACTTCATTATTTTTCTGATGTTCATGCACAATATTTGATAATGCTTCCGTATGCAAGCAAATCATAGAGGTGTCATTTTAAAGCGTTGATAGTTTTCAATATTGTAAGACATGACATTTTCTTTCTTGAGTATCTTTATCTGTCCGTCTGGCTAAATGATTTTGTTATCCTGAATATCATAAGGTATCGGTATTTAAGCTGTTTATGCAACAACACTTAGGAAACGATAAATGGTAAACATCAGTTAGGTAATGCCACTGAGTATATTATTGGCACGCCACCCCGTTTGTTTGTATCCC
Source organism: Sinohyriopsis cumingii (assembly GCA_028554795.2). Lineage (NCBI taxonomy): Eukaryota > Metazoa > Mollusca > Bivalvia > Unionida > Unionidae > Sinohyriopsis > Sinohyriopsis cumingii. The sequence continues at coordinate 154,140 of JAPYKE020000583.1, read as the reverse complement.
GTTACAAATTTTACAGTAAAAAAAGTATCAAGAACATAAAGATGCACGAAATTAAGTAATTTCATTCACTGATTTATAATTTCTGACTTACAGTTGATAATAGTTCCCTTACACTGCGGACCTATTGGCATTTCAAATCAAACGGACGCTCTCGATGTAAACAAGCGACAGATTGCTCACTGACCTTTTCTGGTTTATAGAACAGTCCATTTCACTGAAAATGTTTATGTTTAATATTTCGTGATCAAACTGAGCAAATGAAAAGGACAACTCTTGTATACACATGTTAGAGACATGTAACACCAAAAATTTCCGGAATTACTGAAATTATCAAAGACGGTGAACTACATTACCCCTGTTGCTTAAAAACATAGACTTGCCTATGCAAATATGGCGACTATGTTGCTTACAAAACTCCCGTTTGATTCGAAACGCCAACAAAATGACAGTGCATGGCACTCTTTGGTGACAATCAGGTTAGAAATTATGAATTAAAAGACTAAGTTTTGTGAATTTTGTTTATATCCTTGATGCATTTTCGTTTTAACATCGGTGTGTGTGTGTGTGTGTGTGTGTGTGTGTGTGTGTGTGTGTTGGCAGGTTTGTAAATAAATGGGAGCATGTACGAATATTTTAGTCCTTAAAGAACAATGTACTGAAATTTAATATATAGTACTGTCAAAGACTTCACATGCTATTCTACAATCGATACTTTTACCAACGTACATTATATATATATATATATATATATATATATATATATATATATATATATATATATATATATATATATATATAGTCATGTAGTACATTTTTTCAAAAATAATTGAATTATTTCATAACGCAAAGCATTCCTCAAGTAGAAAGTATAAAAAGATAGGATATTATTAGAAACATATATCCTATGCGTCTCAAAATAACCATTGCTTTTATTTTCGTTTTAATTAAATAATATTTTTATTACCAAATGCTGTAAAACATTATTTAAAAAAAATCTGTCTGACAGTTTATTCATATGATGTTTGCATCACTTTTTAAAACGTCACACGTGATTGGGCAATCTCAGCGTGCTTTGACCTCATGTCTTTTTATTGACGTCATCTGTTTTCATGCATCAGAATTACACGCGCAGTTTGAACATTATTATTTTCTTTTCCTGTTTGAAACTTCATTCGTTGGGTATTTGGAATACAAGTTAAGTGGCTAAGACTTCAGCGTGTAAGAATAACTATACTATATATCTTAGGATGTTTGCACACGTTTGCCCAAGAACTCAGATGATTTTGAACCATCGTGATCGCGCTCGGGCTCAAAACGTCTTCCTGGTGCAAATTTTGTATTATCATACACATATAATTAAAATGTGTCTATAGTGACTGTTAATGCTTTTTATACGCTGAAATTTTGTGTTTTAAACATTACTAACCGATTTATATTATCTCTCTTATATCCACATAACATAAACCTTTATATGGAAAATCTTTCTCGTGCTTTGGAAAATTATTTGTAATCACGTCTGTATTAATTTGTCTCTAGAAAATTACTTTACATCAGGAGATATGGCAAGTTTGCTTGGGGTAAGCAGGAGAACTGTAGAGCGGAGACTAGCAAACTTCCGCTTGACTCATGGGATACGATTCAGTGATATAAGTGATAATGAGCTAATGTCGATGGTGCATTCAATAATCAACAACTTTCCTCGTTCAGGTAAGAGTTCTTTTTCTTCAACTAAATGACTTCTCTGTGTACAGTAAAATAGTTGTTATTTATGTTCATTGATGTGTATATTGTTATATCAGTTTTGACATTTTTATTGGGGATGGGGCTTTGCTTTTCCGCAACTGTTTTTAAAGATCAATTAACGACTCTAACTTTGTAGTGACTCCTGGTCATTTTTCCATACAGCGACTTTGCCCAACATAGCCCAAGCGCCGACTAAAAGATATTTCGGCATGGGGCTCAAACTGTAGATAATAACTGACGTGTGTTAAAAACTCTCATTTTTATTTGCAACAAGAATGGTATTTAAACAGACGAAAACATGATCAGTGCTTTCATAAACTGTGCCACCGCTCCGGTGGCCTAGTGGTTAGAGCGTCCGCCTCGGATACGTTAGGTCGTGGGTTCGATCCCCGGCCGAGTCATACCAAAGACTTACAAAAATGGTACTAACAGCTGCCTCGCTTGGCGCTCAGCATTAAGAGGTTAGTGTTAGGACTGGTCGGCCCGGTGTCAGGATAATGTGACTGGGTGGGACATCATGCTACATGTCTGCGGCATGATGCCCCAGTGCTAGACATCACTATAGACTGCCACATTGCAGACATCGTAGCGATATGACTGAAAAATTGTTAAAGCTACGTTAAAAATCCAAATCACATCACATCACATCACATAAACTGTGCCGATATCGTTTAACTGCCGGTGATTGTCATAGACTAACAAGTGCAGTTCGATTTGCATGTGAAACGAAATCTTTGTGGGAAAGCTTAAAGGCATTTAACTGTCTTGAAAGTATTGGTCCGAAGTTAATCATATTCAACAAACAAGCGATCTTGCATACATTTATCCTATCACATTTCAAATTCAGTCCAGTTGCCTGCTACTTCTGCTGCTTGAAAAATACAACAACAAAAGCGTGCTTATAGGTGTGAGTATGATTATTTACACAAGCATTTATCATTAACTCTATAGGCAAAACTGACAAACCTGAAAGTGTGCAACTTAGGTCATGACTTTAGAGACAGTTACAGTATGTAACATTTAAATTCCCTACTGGAGAACGAACATGTTTGGTTAGAAATTACCTTTATTGCTTCCGAAACAAGGACACTATAAAATCAAGTTGCCATGCCACAGATTATGTCACATATCATTCAACAGATTCCGTGGAAGGTACTCAATGACCATATTTAAACCGTGGATCATTACCATCAATTATTACAAGAATTTTATCCATTCAATTTGGGACGACAAGTGGTGTGTGTCTTAGTGACTTGTTTTCTGGGATTTCGTTTACCAGCCGATTCTTTGTGGACTCTTTACGATCAGTACTTACCATACCCCCATGGCCTTAAATGGTCACGAAAAACTCCTTTTGCTCAAAGCCTTGCGTTTTCATCTGGATACTTCTCGACCTCAACAGGAAAAAAAGATTCGTCAACTTTTAGCTACCCAAGACGTGTATGACGATGTGTGTGTAGCTTGTGACTTACATCCCCACTGGACAGATGTCCGTGCCTGGAAAGAATGGGGTTTTGAGGCTTGGACCCAAGAAGTGGCCCAGTATGCACGAGAGTTATTTAAGGAAAAAAGTTACTTTTCAACCCGTGTTAGTGACGGTGCCAGAAGAACCCGTCACCCAGGACAGGACTGTCGTGGACAGTCCTGAAAGACCCTTTCGGGAGGACACTTGTGTGACCTTACTACCCCCTACTATAGAACTGGTTAGAACATTACCCAAAACATGTGGTTGTTGTACAGACACTTGTGTTTATTCCACGTTCATGGTTATCATGTGCCTTTTATTCTTATACTTAAGCCTTTGGCTTTTATGTATTTTTGTCTTTCGTATTCATGTTTGAAAAAAAAAAACATTCAATAAACGTGTTCTGAAAAAAGTATATAAACTCTTGTCTTGTTTGTTTTTCGTGTCACAAGTGACATTTCTCACACAATGGCTACCTCTACTGTCTCTGCTCCCTCTTCCTCTACTGTCAAAGTCATCGACGAACACTTAGATCGTGCCAGTTGGGAGGCTTTGTATCTTCGCCATCCCTTTAACATGCTCATTGCTGGACCTAGCGGTTCAGGCAAAACCGAATTCGTCAAACGTTTGATCGAACATAAATATCATTTGATCGATCGACCACCTCAACGGATCGTGTGGTGTTACAAAGAGTGGCAATCGGCGTACAGCCTCTTGCGAGAAAGTCAAGGCGATTCCATCGTGTTTGTGGAAGGCATTCCTAAAGAAGACGACGGCATCGTCTCTGACTCCCGTCAAACTCATTTGGTCAATTTCGACGACATGTTAGGAGAAGACGAAGAAGAAATTAAATTGTGGTTCACGCGCAAAGGGCATCACCGTAATGCCAGTGTCGTTTACATCACCCAAAATTTGTTTCAACAAAGTAAAGCCCATCGCACCATCAGTCTCAATGCGCATTACGTGGTCTTGTTTAAAAGCCCTCGAGATAAATCGCAAGTGCAAGTCTTAGCCAAACAGTTAGGAACGCCTTGGCTGACTCAGGCGTACGACGATGCCACTCAAACGCCACACGCCTATTTACTCGTCGATTTGAAACCTACGACCCCCGAGGATTTGCGATTTCGTACCCACTTGTTTCACCACTGGTGCCAAGACGGAGGGCCTGTCCTGTACACGTCTCCGTCCTCGACTTCATTTCACTCCCCATCAAAAAATCTATAAAAACCTCAGACCCTTTTTCGTCTGTCTCACACAGTGTGAACATGACGTCCCTTCAGTCGCATCTTCCCGTCAAATTGATTCGTGCCTTGTATGGCATCAGTCGAGAAAAAAATCCACAAACACGAGCTCGTGTCTTAGAAGCTAGTCTCAAAGAAGTCTTACGACGGTTCACGGTGACGGCACGTCAATTACTCCAAGGAATCATTCAGATTCCTCATCAAACCCAACGCTTTTTCGATCGAAACAAAGTCGCTTTGGTCCAACTGGCCGATCCCCGCATCGACACTCAAACCAAAAAACAAATCATTTTGAAACCTGGAGGGAGCGGTACTCTAGGAGGGGTCATCATTCGCTCTCTCTTAAGATGGGATCCTAATGCCCCCAAAGTTATCCCCAAGACAAAAGTCCAACGATGCCCCAAGAAGAAAAAGAAAAAGACCAGGTCCCCAAGGAGAACTTCTCCAGTGGCATGACCCTCCTCTTACCAGACACCACCCCGGAAAAAGAAAAGAAGCCCCCAGAAAAAGAAACAGAGAAAAAGTCCACAGAAGAAAACTAGTCGCAATAGAGGCACTTCGGCCAGGACACAACCTTACACTCGCAAACCACGATCTGCCACGGCAGTGACTGCGTCTCCGGCATCCTCACGTTTGTCCACTTCTCCGTTGATGACACCAGGAACTGAAGAGTACTTGGAGACGTTGATCACACCAAGAACTTCTCCGTTGATGACCCCAAAAGAACTTCCCCAGTGCCAGGACCCTCCAATTTAGCGGCAGTGGCTGCTGCTCACAAAGTACCTTCTCCCAAAATCAAAGTCCATGAAAGATCGGGCATGTTACAAAGTTTACTGGATTTGTCCAAGCAAGAACTGGCTCGATTTAGTCCGTTGCGTACCCCTGCACGACGTGTCATGCCTGTCCTCAAACTGATACGCCGTAAAGACAATCAGTGGCGACGCGTTCCAGTATAAAAAAGGCCTGTGACCAAGTAGGAGTATAAGTGAACTTGTAAAAGATGTCACCTCCAAGAAGCCAAAAAAGAAAGAGACAAAGGCAGACGCGTCATTCGACAAAGCGCTTAGCCAAGCATCGACGTTACCCTAAGAAAAGACACAGTCGTTCCAAGAAAAAGAGGCGTCAACAAAGGGGAGGATTCCTTGGCGATTTTGGGAAAAACATTGTCACCTTTATGACAAAGCGATAGTCCCAAAAAAAGATAAAAGGGTGTGTGTTAAGTCATCGACGTTAGTGTCTGTTTGGTGAATGTCCCAGAACCCACAAGCAAAGATGTCACCCTCCAGAAAACCCCAAGGAAAGAAAAGGAAAGGACTACCACCACGTTTAGCCAAACATGGGGACATGTTATCTGTCCTGTCCAAAGCTTCTCCACCCCTACGAAAAAAACTCATTCAAACGGCCTCCAAAGAGGTCATCGATACCGTGTGCGAATGTTGTTTGAACGTTTTGAAAGGCACGATCCCTTTGTCCAAACACCAGAAACAATGCTTAGGCAAACATCGTCACGTTCTTCGGAAAATGGTTCAAAAGAAAATTCCCATTCGTCAAAAAAAAGAAGATGTTGGTCCAACGTGGAGGCATTTTACCTCTCTTGTTAGGCCCCATACTGAAAGGAGTCTTGGGAACCATGTTGGGAGGACTGGTGGGAGCAAGATAAAAAGGCCCTCGGAAGTCCCAAGATCTCAGAATCGACCGCTGACAACCCCATGGAAGGACGAAAACTAGCTTTAGTGCCTTACAAACGATGGATGGAATACCATCGATGGCAAGAACAACGCACCCCGCATTTACCTCCCAATCCCCATTTGAGCGAGATGTCCCAGTTACAACACGAATTGCAATCCTTGATGGATCGCCAAGATTTGTCCGAAACAGAAAAATCGCAAAAGTACGGTCAACTCTTGCAAAGACTGCAACTCTTTCACCAGAAAGCTTTAGACGAAACAGCTTTACCCACTCTGAAAGATTTTAAGACCTTGATGAAAAGTCCAGCACCATCATCATTACCACCACCACCACCACCACTACGACTATCCCCAGGCGTCACCAGAGATGCTACCCCACAAAGACCTGAGGAAGAAGAGATGCGAGAAGTGTTTCAAACACCGTCAGCAGCTCCCATTTCGAGTAAAATTGCAGCATCCTTGTTGACCCCGTCCCCCACACCCCAACGAGAGGAAATGAAAGCTTGGGTTAAAAAGATGATGTCCACTCCTCCTTCGACAGAAGTGAAAAAGAAAGAAGGGAAACCAGAAGCGAAAAAAGAAAAGAAAACCAAAGCCATTCCATTGCCACCTCCACCACCACTACCTTCGACTTCTACTCCCGTAGCCCATCGGACACGTAAATCCGTTTCTAAACCACCCTTTCGACCCACCCAAAGTAGCATCACCGAAGAGTGGGTGACTTATTAACATACGAACACAAAAAATAAAAAAAATGGAAAAAGTCTTAGCCAGCATTTACTACGATCCCTCGCATCCTGCAGGTTATGCAGGAGTTCAAAAACTGTATCGTGCTGCCAAAACTCGACTGAAAAGTCTCCGTTTACCTCAAGTGCAACGATGGTTACAAAAACAAGCTACCTACACTTTGCACAAACCCATTCGACGCAAGTTTGCCAGAAGTCGCACCCGAGTGGAAGGCATCGACCATCAATGGCAAGCCGATTTAGCCGATGTCTCTCATTTGGCCAGCTACAATCGTGGCTACAAATATTTGTTTTGTGTCATCGACGTCTTTTCCAAATTTGCCTGGGTCGTGCCCTTGACTTCCAAATCGAGCAGCGAGTTAGTGCGAGCCCTGCAACGGGTGTTGAAACAAAGCGGTCGTCACCCTCTTCGATGGCAAACGGACAAAGGCACCGAATTTCTGAACCAAGCTTTCCAAAAAGAATTAAAGAAACGTGACATTCATTTTTTTAAAACCGAGAATCCCGAAACCAAAGCCAGCATCGTGGAACGTTTTCAACGCACTTTGAAAGAACGCATGTGGAAATATTTTACGCATCACCACACTCTGAAGTACATCGACATCTTACCGCACCTGGTGCAAGCGTACAACCAGTCTTACCATCGAAGCATCGGACGTGCCCCGCAAGACGTGACTCCCGACAACGAAGTGTTGGTGTTTGAGCGTCTGTTTGGTACGTCCCCGACGAGGGCTGTCCCCAAGAAAAGTGGAGTGTTGGCCGTAGGAGATTGGGTGCGCATTGGCAAAACCAAACGCACTTTCGACAAAGGTTACTTACCTAACTGGACGACCGAACTGTTTCGCGTCACTGGACGAGTGCATGGCCTTCATCCTGCCGTCTATAAATTGGAAGACATGAACGGAGAAGTGCTCAAAGGAACGTTTTATTTGCCCGAGTTACAACGTGTCACCAAAAAAGAAGACGACGTGTACGACATCGAAAGCATTCTCGAACGCAGAACCCGTAAAGTGGGCAAACGACGTGTCAAAGAAGTCAAAGTACGTTGGAAAGGATATCCGCCCAGTTTCGATTCTTGGATCGACGCTTCGCAAGTCATCGACTACAAAAAGAAGTGACCATCATGCCCTTTCACACATCAGACGCAGCTACGTCGACCACTCCTTCTTCACCCAGTTCTTCTGTGCAAGATTTACAAAAACAACCCTTGTGGGTGTGGTGTGGAGAACGTGTGCCTAAAACGCAAATCGTCTTTTTCTGCCAAATCTTCGTGGTGTATTGTGTCATCGGGGCAGCCATTGCCAATTTGAGTTTGCAACAAGGAGACAAACAATTGTGGACCATTTTATTGAGCAGTTGCATCGGTTACCTGCTTCCCAATCCCTCCCTGAAATTCTCCTCGAACGGGAACCTTGTGTCCAGTGCCAGTGTCAGTCACCACTCCAACAACCACAACCAGAACCCCATTTTGGGCGGAGACACGCCTCTGACGTCCAGTAATATCCCCTCGGACAGCCACAGAACTCTGGAATTATGAGTCACCAAAACCAATTTTACTTAACCTTACCCAGTGACAGTTCCATGGAGGTGTTTCCCAACAACACGTTGTGCTGTTACACAGCCAAATTACCTCAGGCCATCCCCTTAGATCACGAAGCCCATTGGGAAGTGGCTTTAGTAGAAATGATTCACCTGACCCAAGTCCTCAATGTCCTTCCCAATCAAAATAAATTTGATGTGGAAGTTCATGACGAGCAAGTGCAACAGTGGATGGATACCCATAGCAAATATGACAAGAAAACCCGTACACAAAATCTAAAGTACACCACCTATCACTTGTTCATTCCCCCAGGCTATTATTTTAGTGGTCAACATTTGGTCAGCACCATAGCCTCCAGGTTTAATGGCGTGTTTCTGAGAGCTTTGGAAAGTGCCAATAAAGGTATCATCACCCTGGAGTACCATAAAACAGCTCGTCGCTTTCTGATGAAATTTCCTGAGGGGCGTAAAATGATGTCTTTCTTATTTTGTCCTGAATTGTTTGACATGTTGGGCGGTGACATGGAGCTGAGGAAGAAAGTAGAACAAAAAGTACCACCCGAATTACCAGTCATTTCTGACAACGATTCTTTTGCCAAGTATTTTCGTACCCCGGTAGAACTGAACCAAGGACTGAATTTGATGTTTGTGTACTCCGATGTGGTGGAATACAACGTGGTGGGACACACCTCTGTGCCGTTACTGCGTGTCATTCCTTTCAAAGTGGATTCTGCCGCAAACGCTGACGAGGAAGGTGGAAACACTTACCACGTCCACCGCGAATTTGTCCATCCTCACTATTTACCTGTCAGCAAGTCGTATTTGGATACGGTCAACATTACTATAAAAGGAGATTTGGGACAAAATATTCCATTCACCAAAGGAAAAGTCACAGTGAAACTCCATTTTCGAAAACGGTTCTCTCACGACTCGTAAGTAAGTCATGTATCCAGTGTACCGAGGGGTTGCTCGACAGCGAGGACACGGTTTAGGAGATATGTTAAAATCGGCCTTTCGTTCGGTGGCCCCGGTGTTAAAACCGATGGTGACACACGGATTGCACGCCTTGAAAGATGCGGCACTGACGCAAGGCAAAGAATTTCTCCAAAATGTCATCATCGACAAACAAAACCCTAAAGAAGCCTTCATGAGGGCAGGCAAAAATGTCTTGCTGCAAACGGGTAAAGACATTTTGGGCCACCGAGATACACCTATAAATGCCCTGCACGCTACCGAGTCAGGCATTCAGCAAGGACAAGGCAGAAAGAGACGACGCAGAAAACACCCTTTCACCAGACTTCAAGCGAGAAAGGCCAAGAAAAGAAGAACCGTTCGAGACTTAGACGTTTTCGATTATTGAAATACAGAAAAAAATGATGCACCGAGAGTCTTGCGCTTGTTCCAAGACGGAACTGGATCTGTTTGCCATGCCCCCCACCATGATGACGATGCAAGAATCCCAATGGGTGGAATTTCACCCCGTCTCCTCATTGACAGCCTCAGCTCCCATCGAGTTTGAAATCAAAGGACAGCCCGAAGATTACATCGATCTGAATAGCAGTTACTTGTACTTGAAAGTCAAAGTTGTCGATGAGGATAATTCGCCCCTAGAAAAGGATGAGATAATAGCTCCCGTCAACAATTTCATGCATTCCTTGTTTAGCGGAGTGGACTTGTACTTGAACAACAAACTGGTTAGCAGCAGCATGGATACTTACCCTTATCGAGCGTACCTGGAAAATCTCTTGACGTACGGAATAGATGCCAAGAACACTCATCTCAATGCCTGTGTGCTATGGGAAGCTGACGAAGCAGGCCAGTTTGAAAGATTCGAAACTGATGAAAGCAAAACACCAAACAATGATGGATTTATAGAACGAAGAAACAGAATCAAAGATGGACAGAGTTAGAACTAATGGATCGTTTGCATTTGGACATGTGGTTGCAAGAGAAGTATTTGCTGAACGGGGTGAATGTCCGCCTGAGACTGAATCGTAGCAGTGCCACTTTCCATTTGATAGGTAGTACCGCTTGCAAAACTGTCATCGAGGAAGCCAGGCTCTACGTACGACGCGTGGAAGTGTTACCTAAAGTGGGAAACGACATCAGTCAGACGTTGAGCAGAACGACCGCCAAGTATCCCATACGACGCGTGGAAGTGAAAACCTTCACCATTCCCAAGGGGCAACGATCCATGATCGAAGATCATCTGTTCCAAGGACAGTTACCCAAACGTTTGATCGTTGGTATCGTCGAGAATACAGCCTTCAACGGAGATTTGGGTAAAAATCCTTTCTACTTTCAACACTTTGGCGTGTCCAAGATCGAAGTCAGTCGCGATGGCAAGACCTTGTGTACCTGACCCTTTGAGCCTGACTTTGAGAAGAAGAATTACTTGAGATCGTACTTGTCCCTGTACGAAGCCACGGGACAGTTAGGAACCAACACCAGTCACGGCATTACGTACGACAATTATGCAGGAGGCTACGCTTTGTGGGCTTTCGATTTCACTCCTGACCAAGGCAGCGACGAGGGACATTTCCACCCTATAAAATCCGGCCAGATTCGTGTGGAAATTCAGTTTAAAGACCGAGTCCCTGATGAAACGGTGAACGTCATTCTGTATGCAGAATTCGATAATACCATAGAAATCAACAGTTTGAGAGAAGTCATTCTAGATTACTAGAAACCATGGAAGACTGTTATCGCTCTTTACCTAGTGGAGAAACTTTGGAGATGGAATGTGAGGAGACCGTGGAAAAAGAAGAAGTGATCATGATGAAGTCGAGATGGCCAGAACAAGAAGCCCATTTAGTCTCCTGTTTTGCCAAACACTTGGTCCAAAAAATAACGGAATTGATCAAGAAAAATTGCTATGGATGTCAAAACGATCATCCCAGTCAAATTCAACACGATAAATGCCTAATGTTAAGTCAAGAAGAAAAATTGGACGAGTATCTGGACGAAGCTTGGAGTCTCATCTCAAACAAAGACGTGTTGCACCAGTGGTATAAAGACTTGCGTGAACATTCTTGTCCACCATTAACCACTCAAGAGATCCATCGTATCGAAGCTCTCCTGAATCAGAGTGAGGAAACCGAACGAATAACCGTTTATTCGTCAGACATTTTCAAGCAAAAAGTCAGGATCGAATTGACGACTTATTATTACCTGTGAAGAAGAAGAAAAAAACACACACAAATCAATGGATACCTGGGAACTTTATTACCTTTTGAACCACAGTTCGTATACGGCTTCTTGGAATCCTGTCGTCTGTGCTAAAGATGAACTCCCTCATCGCAAACCTAAAGACCATCAAGCTTACGTGATCAAAACGGACGACAGTCATCTCCCAGGAACCCACTGGGTAGCCGTCTACTTTCCTCAAGAAGGATGTGTGGAATATTTCGATTCGTACGGATTGCCCCCTTTGGAAGACGATATCATCGACTTTATGAGAAGAAATGCTCAGACTACCCGATTCAATAACGTGAAATTACAAGGCACAGATTCCTTGGTGTGTGGACAGTACTGTGTGTATTTTCTGCATCATCGCAGCCTGGGTTATTCCTTAGAACATTTAGTGACTCATTTTGATCCTCGTTCTTTATCTAGAAACGATGTGAAAGTAGATCGATGGTTCTGTGACCATTATGCTTATCTTTTGTCTCAAGCTAGGAAACGTAGTGTCCATCAATGGCCTAATGATTTCCAACAGTGGAAATCACAATTTCATTCACAACGTTGTCAGCCCTGTTTAAAGTAGATTGTCAATTGAGAAAAAAATGTTTGTGATTTCAAAAAATTGTTTGATGTTATATTGTTGGATTATTGTTAAAAATGTTAGAGTTGTTGTTTAGTGTTAAGTGATTTTTGAATAAAAAATGTTGTGTTTTGAAAAAAATGACTCTGTCTTTTGTTTAGCTATAAGAATGTTGGATTGATGCTCTTTGATTTCTTACTATCCTTCTCATGGCACTCACTGAACGTTGCGACTCGAAAACCGTGTGGGGGATGTTTTCCTTCACGTCCACGCTTTGACTTTAAGAACCGGGGTTGTTTCCAGTCTAACCATCCATTGTCGACTCATCCTCCTACGAAGATGTGCTCCAAACTAGCTAAGCTCAACGAAGCCTACGTGAATTTGCATAGGGTCAGACACAGTCTGATACCGAAGCCAGAAGAAATAGAGAATGTGAGAATGTTAAAAATCACTGAAGACCTGATAGAAGAGCTCTTCAGAGAAGAAATGAACAGGGAGAAAGAAGAATGGACAGAGAAGTACAGACTTCAGAGACAGCAACAACAGCAGCAACAGCAGCAACAACAGCAACAGCAGCAGCAACCTGAAGCTGATAGAGGCTTTGTCGATTGCCGTATCGACACCAAAGAGTTCTTCTTCTCTTTCCGAAGAAGCAGACCTATCGCCAGAAAGTCTATCCTCAGAGGACATCGCATTCTTAGAAACTAAAAAAGAATGCCATAGCAAACAAAAAAACAGCCCTTTTCAGGGCTACCCCAATACTCTAGAAAAGAAATAACCATCCATTTGCCAATGTGTGTTGGTAGAGTAGAGTGAAAATAAACACTAACTCTTCTTTTAAAAAATGTGAGGGTATGTGTTTGTGTGTTTGTAAGTGCTCACGTACGTTGGTATGGATAGTAGATTAAAATGATGTTTGGTTTTTTTTGGCTGTTAGAGGTGTAGATTTGGGGGTTAGATTGGATTGCTTTGCATATGTAAATAGTCTATTGAAGTGATTTATAAAATAATTTAAAATAGTGATGAGTAGCATAAAAAAGTGAGTGAGTGTTTCTTTTAGGTCCGCGCGTTGTTGTTGTTTTTGGTCATGATCTAGGTAAGATCAATTTTATGTTTTTCAGGGGGATGTTTTCCATCACGTCCGCGCTTTCAGTATAAATTGAAACTCGCTCGGCAGTCTAGCTACCCTTGTTGATTGATCAACACCACCAGAAGAATGAACACCAGAATTGTGAAACTGTTAGAACTCCAGATGCACCTGGAATATGCCAGGCGCATACTAAATGAACTGGCCGCGGAGGCCATTGTCGAAGAAGCAAGAATGAAAGAGGAGGAGGAAAGAAGAAAAGAAGATGAGGAGAGAAGACAGAGGGAAGAGGAGGAAAAGAAACTAGGAGAGAGGATGTCGTACAATATTCCCGAGACAGAGGATTGGGGTGTTGAAGCGAATCATCCTCCCTCTGCGCTGCCCAGAAGAAAGGTGAAAGGAGACTGGGGAAGAAGATGCGTGTGTGGCGCCAGGCCAGGAAGGTGCAACCATTAGATAGGTGCATCTGGAGTTCAAAAAAACCAACAGCCCTTTTTAGGGCTACCCAATACTCTAGAAAAGAAATAACTATTAATTTGCCAGTGTGTGTAGGTAGAGTAGTGTGAATATAAACACTAACTCTTTATTGATAGTGAGAGTGTATGTGTTTGTGTGTTAGTGTTTGTGTTTGTAAACTACTCACGTAAGTTTGTGTGAATAGTAGATTATGGGTTTCTTTATTGTTTCTTAGCGTATGTGAAGAGTATAGTTTGGGTTTTATTATATGAAATGAGAAAGTAGGGGATGTTTTCCTTCACGTCCGCGCGTTGTTAGGTCATGATCTAGGTAAGATCAATTTTATGTTTTTTAGGGGATGTTTTCCATCACGTCCGCGCTTTCAGTATAAAACTAACAGTGTTGGTGATTGGAGCCCATTCTACGGAATAGGCAAACAAGAAGATGCCAGCAGCTTCAGCTTTATACAACGATCTTATGGGAAGTTGGTATTGGATGGTAGATGGATTGAGTGTAGCAGAAAGGGTTGAACAGGAATGGAGGTATGCAGTGACAAAAGACTTCGTCTCAAGACAAGTAACCAGCCTCCACTTATCCGTAAATATTGTAAAAGAAATGATAGAGGATGAGGAGAAGAGAATCAGAGGTTTAATTAACCCACCGTATGTGAAAGTGGGTAAGTTAAAAGAAGCAATAGATCATGTGACGAGTGCAAGGTGCTTTCTAGAAGACATTGCAGAATGGACAGATTGGTGTTTCGCGAAGTGGGGGTTAGAAAAACTTAAGAAAGCTGAAGAACTAATGAGGAATGTGCTGACCGAAGAGGTCAAGAAATCAAAGAAAAGTGGTCAAAGGAAAGAAAAGAAGAAGAAAATAGAAAAAAAAGGATGAACTAGAAAAACTGAACACAAACTGGATGAAAATCCAAGAGAAGTTCCGGGCCATGAGCCACCCGGACTGGATGCCGGAAACAGAAAAGAAGAAGAAAGGAATGATGGACAAAATAAGAGGATGGTGGAAGAAGTTAAGAAGTTAAAAGAAGAAGAAGAAGAAACACCCAAAGGCCCTTTTCAGGGCCAGCCATATTTCTCGAAAAGAGATAGCCTTTCAATTGCCTACCCCTTTTTTTAATTTTTTTAAAAAAAAAAATCCCATGTTAAATTCCCCTTGTACGTATATTGACCCACGATTTATTCCCATGTTAAATTCCCCTTGTACGTATATTAACCCACGATTTATTCCCATGTTAAATTCCCCTTGTACGTATATTGACCCACGATTTTTCGCCATGTTAAATTTCCCTTGTACGTATATGTTCCCAAGGGGGGTCTGTAATGCTAATTCCCATTGTACGTATAGTATCCACCTTAACTACTCCTAAAGTACATCCTCCTTTATAGTGACCAATATATAAGAAATAAAGCAACACATACACCGAGTTTCTTGATATGTGGAAGCCTGTAAAACTGACAGGATTATACAATTTTGGAGAGACAATAAATAAATAAATAAATAAATAAATCTATTTCTTTTTCTTCCTATTATTATTATTATTATTAGAAGAAGAAGAAGAAGAACAAGAACAAGAAGAAGAAAAGCAAGAACAAGAAGAAAATGAATTATCTAAACTGATATAATGGTATGGTGATGACAACAATGATGATAATGCTGCTAATGGTAATGATGATGAGCTGGAGGTTGCTTATTTTTTGCTTCAACATTATTTTTAACCTGATTGTATATATTATTTTCAACCTGATTGTATATATTTGTGATCATCTAAAAAAAACTGTTCTGCTAAAACACTTTTGGGAACCGATGAAAACTGGACTTAAATATTTGATGAAGATGTACAGTGCTTTTGTGGAATTGGTTTTTATATTTGTGTGTATGTGATACAATTACACAAACGTGTCAATTTTTTCTCTCTCACTTCCACAGATTATCACATCATCAGCTAAGGGTGATTTACCCTAACTACCTTATGTTTCATCGTCTAGGAATACACTACGATGATAATGTCCTACTTTAATTCTAAGTTTGAATCTCTTCTGACTAAAATGGAATATTTTAGTAGTAAACTAATATCGCTCATTCGTTTTATCTGATATTAAGTGGCATAACAAGGAGATCAAACCTGGGGTGGGTGGGGGTGGGGGTGGGCTCAACTGAGTTATAGGGCTTGACTTATATTTGGAAGCAAACGATTAAGAAACGTTGATTTTAGGTCTAATATGATGTCAGGAGAAGGAAGTAGATAATATAAACTTGCATGCAATAGTGTTGTAAAGAAGGGTTTGGGGTACGGACGGAGTGTTTGCTCCGTACGTTAGTGGCATTGGGGCACCAAAACCATGGATGGGTGCCAGAGGTGTTGTGGCGCCAAAAAACCCTTGGGCTATCATCGTCGTCCCGACGCCATTTACCTTTAGGACGCCAATGCTTGCATACAAAGTTAGAATGTATTTATGCTTTAAAACAAACATTGCTCTTGTGGCAGTGACAATATGTTACTTTTGACATGACATATAATTATTATTATTATTATTATTATTATTATTATTATTAATTTTGATGTTTTGTTCTTGTTGGCACTGCCAATGACATCAACGTAGAAAAGTGATAAAAAATGCATCGCTTCTGTAAAACAAGATTTTGAGAGTTCGAAACTCGCTGTGGCATCCCAATTTTTTTGCAAATACCTTTTTTTTTTTGCATTTCTTTCAAATTCGCTCATCCCAATTTTACTTTTTCAAATTTTTTATCTTGAAAATTAATGGCTTTTTTATATTGATACCCACATTTATCTTTCTATGTGTCAGGCTGTCAAACAAGAGGTCGCACTTTTTTAAACACCTTTTTGTATTTTTTAATTCAATTTTTGTTAAATTTGCTCATCCCATTATTATTATGTTTTTGTTTACTTTTTGAGATTTTTTTAATGTTGAAACAGGCAATTGAGCTAAGTACAAAACATACCAAATAGACACTACTTTAATCGATGGATATCAGGTAAAATCTAGCATTGGTCCAGCAGTCAGCAGAAAGCAGAAAGTACAAGCTTCGACCGTTCTATTGGAGAGAGAGAGAGAGAGAGAGAGAGAGAGAGAACGTCTTTACCCTAAGGGCTACGTGGTATCACTTACAAATCGCTGATGCTGTTTTTTTAATTTTAAATTCTCATAGAATCCATGGCCTTTCCTTGTTATTTTCATACATCATTTGCTAAATTGTGGGCTTATTCAAACATGATCTATGCTTCTTCTTCGCCATAAAACACTCCAAAGGAGGTAACTGTTTTTTGTTCACGTATTATTCTTTCAAAATATATGACTAAGTTCCCTCGGCCCCCCCCCCACCAATTTTCAATACGTTTGGAAAGGAGAGTTGTGTGTTTGAAGTACACTAAGAGTCGTGAATAAGGGATTCTAAGAAAAATGATATTCGATATCAAAGAGGAAATATAAAAGAAGAAAGAAAAGCACTAATATGTCGCTGCAAACTGGAATCAATAGCGGAAAAAGAATTGATAACATATAGACCTTTGACGAATAATGCGTATGCACGTAGGGCCGGTAATGTAAAATATACCAAAATTGACGGGAAACACATTTTTGGCTTAGTGTGTAAGGTCATTAAACATGGTAATTAATATTGGTCAAACAAAATCAAGATTTAATCTCTTTAGTTGATAGATCTAGCTTTGTTGAAGCCTAAGAAATTCGCGCAGTACAGGGCAGAACTTAAAAAAAAAAAATACACGCACATTCATTAATGTGGATAAAATCACTTTATGCTGATTGGAAAACACTGTTCTTGTTTATAAAATACGAAAAGAAACACTTACCTTTGCTTTGCTGTCCAGCTGTCGTCTGCAAAAATCTCAGCCGAATGCTGTAAATACGCCCGTCGATTATGTTTCGGCGTGCTGACATCATACGTCATAGATAACAGCGCCCCCCTGTGTTTGTTTGGATTTACGCTAGCTGATTTACACTTTGATCAGACCGTTTACATTCCATACATTTCATTTAATACCACATCATTTGGAATATGAGCTGATCATTCCATTCTGTTCTTCAGACCATTTCAACTAATGCCAGATCATTTGGAATCTGAATACATTATTTCCTTTGTTGGGTTAAATCATTTCATTCTAGGCTACATAATTTCATTTAATACTACGTCATTTGGAAGTAAATTTCATCAATCCGTTTTGTTCTTTAAATCATTTAATTTAATACCACATCATTTGGAATCTGAATTCATCATTTCATTTGTTGAGTTAAATCATTTCATTTCATACTTAGTAATTTCATTTAATAATATGTCATTTGGAAGCAGATTTCATCAATCCGTTTTGTTCTTTAAATCATTTTATTTAATACCAGATCATTTGGAATTTAAATTCATGATTTCATTTGTTGAGTTAAATCATTTCGTTTTAGACTACATCATTTTATTAAATAGCACGTCATTTGGAAGCATATATCATCATTCCGTTTTGTTCTTTAAATCATTTTATTTAATGCCAGATCATTTCATTTAACGCCATATCATTTGAAATCTGAATTCATTATTTCATTTTTGGGGTTCAATCATTTCATTTCAGGCTACATCATTTCATATCACACAACATCATTTGGAATCTGAATTCATCATTCAGTTTGATGGGTTAAATCATTTCATTTCACTCTACATCATTTCATTTAATACCACGTCATTTGAAATCTAAATGCATCATTCGGTTTTGTTCGTTAAATCATTTCATGTGACACCACATCATTTGGAATCTGGATTGATCATTTCATTTGCTAGGTTAAATCATTTGATTTCATACTAGATCATTTGATTAATGTAATTTTGGCGGCGACGGCTGCCCATAGAAAACCCGACTTATTACAATTTGAACCATACATTCATCATCATCATCATCATCATCACCCTCTCTCTCTCTCTCTCTCTCTCTCTCTCTCTCTCGTATTGCTGTACGAGGAGACAGTACAACGAGTTTCTGTCTCTAAATGGTCTAAAAGAGACAACTCAAAATGATGCTGCCCCGTGAACGAAAAAGAACAGATTTGTGTCCCATTCATAGTTTCTACAGTAACATCAGCTTCTCGCCGTCCTAGTAGTTGCTAGTTAGTCTGACAATATATTTGAGGTCATATTATTTCACTAATAAAAACACACAAATATAGGATATAAATAATTTAACAAAATTATTTCAACTATGGCTTTTATCCTCGAAAATGCACCAACCACATTACTGATTTAATATATCAACATATTTAATGATAGGCACGTGTAGCTACATACAAAATGCGCATATACATGCAAATTAGCTACATCAAACTGTGCATAAATGATTTTCTTGGTACTCTCCATATTGCAGCTTGCTGTGGTATTAATTTATCAATCTTTATAGACCAACATACTGTAGTAAAATAGAGTAGAGCGTAAATATTCTATATAAGGGACAAAACTCTACCAAAACTAGCTTTTAGATATATTTAATTATTTTGATTTATCTCCTTTTGACCATTTGTAGGAAATTGTCTTAAGATTAAATCAAGGAAGATGACCTCATTAAAGAACAATTCAAGCAATTATATACGTGTATGTGATAATATCCAGGGCCGTAAAAAGCGATCACGGGACCTGGGGTAAGAAACACCCTGTCCTCTCCAAGTTCGTGTTCAAAAAAAATTTTTCTTTTATAAAATTAAACACCTGTTCGGCCGGGGCCCCTTTACATCCCCGGTTGCACTCCCCACCTCCCTTTGTCTGCCCTGCATATTTTATTAAAGCTTTTACATAAAAACTGGACTGCTTAATTATGAAATATGTTCATTCTCAAAGTTAGGTGTGAAGATTTTAAATGAGCGATTAACGAATAATGACAAGGCTGTGTAAAAGGTTTGCGCTTCTTTAATGGGCGCGACATTGTCCTTTTTAGTTAGAATAAGAAATGCGATGAAATAATGTGTCTGCAATTAATTACAAATGAATTAAGTAACATAAAAAGAGATGAATTAAACTGATTTTCACCGTCTGTCCTGGCGATTCTAACCACCATATTTTAAATCTATATACTTCTTAACCAATACATACATGCAGGGGCGTACCTAATGTATTTGGCACCCGGGGCGGATCCTTCCTTAGGCACCACCACATTTTAAAATATAAACACAAAGAACAATATAATATGTTTGCAAGTAGGCTTTTAAACAGTACAGTGCTGTCATAAGCAAATTGGAAATAACTTTTACTTTGGCGAATTTGTCATTTGGTTTGAAAACTTGTACTGGTATTTTAACTCTCCCGATTGAAACCCGGTTTCTGGCTGTCGCCCGGAACGGACCGCCACCACCGCACCCCACTTAATACGCTACTACATATATGATACATAGACCGAAAGTATGTAAATATATATTTCGTCTACTCTCAATCATAATCTCATTCTTGCATATACTAGATTATAATTTATGCTTGGAACGAATCGCCGTTTATAAACACCTGTAATGAGTAAAAAATCATGTACAAACTAGTGACGTAAATTGTGCTTAAGTTGGTACAAATAATTAGTATTAAAATCAATTAAATCCAATCTTTGTATTATTTTAAAAAGAATTACAAAGGATAATTTTGGTGTGTACACAGAGATATAAACCGAAAACAAATATTTCAGGACACACGATACTAATTATATGGAAGAACTATGAAAGTCTAGAAATGGGTGGATTTTATACGGGTTTGGTGGTCCATAATTTGTTATGTGTTTAGACTCAAATAAACAGTAACCCAGAAAGAGTGAAAACAACAACCTTTTTAAAATTTAACAAATAATTTATTTTCCTGGAAAATTCTGTAAAAATGATCCACGAATTAAATTGCAAAAGTCTCTGTAATAAATGTTATAATAATTTCAAGTTCGAATCCTGATAGAAAATCCAAGATGGATGACGATGACGTATGTTGTAGTCAGTACTGTGCTTTCTACAGTTCCTTGTAGAAATACAAATAATGGCACTCCGGTGTTGTAGATCCAATTTAAAAACAAATCGACCGTTAATTTAGATAACCTAATTAAAATCCATATTAATTCGTCAATCTTTGTGTCAACTATCCAGATACCTCTGCGTATTGCATTATTCAACGCCCAGTCAGTAGGACCACTGGAAAAGCGCACAGAAATCGTTAATTTTATCAACGACCAGAATATTTACCTCTTTTTCCTGAAAGAAACATGGCTAAAAACATCAGACGATGAGCCCAAGTGTGCGGAAATAACACCCACTGGTTACTCCATCAATTCGTTCCCCCGTAATTCTCGCGGAGGTGGAATTGCTGTCATCACAAAGAACACCATGATAAAATGTTTTAACCACACCACAACATTCAATTTCGACCACACATCGTTTGAACTAGTCCAAACCATACTCACAATGGAGCAAAGGTCAGTCCATTTTTTCTGCATATACCGCCCTCCTCTTAGTAGGAAAAACAAGCTGGCTGACTCTCTCGTTTTGGAGCAGTTTCCGAATCTTCTGGACTATGGAAATTCCATAGGTGGCAACCTGGTTATTCTTGGAGATTTCAACTTTCACTTTGACTGTCCCGGAAACTCAAATACATCAAAACTCATAGATTCCATTAATGTTTTCAACCTTAAAACAGTCAGTTAACCTACCCACCCATAAGCACGGCCACATTTTAGACTGGATTCTTCATAGACCTGATGATAACATTCGACGGTCCTCCATGGTATCCCATGACCTTGCATCAGATCACCTCTGCATTATATGCCATCTTGACGTATCAGTCCCTAACCCTCCACCTTTATCTGCTACTAAGAGAAACCTCTGTATGATAAATAGAACCAAACTAATGCACGACATCCAAGCAAACCTAACAACTTGCTTACCTGCTACCGCAGAACAACTCGATAACTGCCTGCGTTCATTGCTTGACAAACATGCACCGGCTACCAACTGCAGAGTATCAATTCAAAAGTGTTCTCCATGGTATAGCAGTGTTAGGGACCAGCTTCGCACTGCTAAAAGAGACCGCCGTAAAGCCGAGAGGCTCTGGCTTTCCACCAGACTCACTATTTATAAGCAAATCTATGAAGCTGCTAAGAAGAATGTCACAAATATAGTCCATGCAGCGAAATCAGCCAACTACACTACTAAGATCTTGGAAAGTTGCAGCTGCAAAGAGCTCTTCGAGATTACTAACAAGCTAATGTCAAGGAACAAATCTACACCACTTCCAACTACCTTCTCTCCAGTCGACCTTCCGGACACGTTTGCAAATTTCTTCCATTAGAGATAAGCTTGACACCACAGTTTCAGTTGATTCGTCGTCACCATACAGTTGAGATACAGAATTTGAGCGGCAACCATTAGCAGCATTTGAACCTGTCTCTATGGATTTCGTACGTACAATCGTGATGAACAGTGCACCAAAGTCATGTGAACTTGATCCAATTCCAACATCACTGCTGCTTGGGTGTTAGATCCAGTATTGCCTTCACTAAGTGATGTTATTAATATCTCTCTCTCATCCGGGGAATTCCCATCATTTTTCAAATCTGCCATTGTAAAGCCTCTGCTGAAGAAACCAACACTAGACCATAACGATTTAAAGAACTACCGCCCAGTTTCTAATCTCCCATTCATATAAAAAATCTTAGAAAAGGTTGTTCTATCCCAGCTTGTATCTCATCTGAATTCAAACAGTCTTTTTAGCAATGTACAATCTGCATATCGCCCTTGTCACAGTACTGAAACTACTCTTCTAAAAGTAGTTAATGGCATTCTCTCTGCGTTGGATAGTGGAAAGATTACAGTCCTCATCTTCCTTGATTTGTCTGCAGCATTTGACACAATAGACCATGATATATTACTTCACCGTCTCCAGCATGCATTTGGCATTCATGATACAGCCTTACTGTGGTTCAAGTCCTTCTTGGTCGACAGGACACAAATTGTATCTGTAAATGGAGTACACTCCAGCCCAGTTGATCTATGTTGTGGTGTTCTACAGGGGTCTGTTCTTGGACCTGTTCTCTTCATTCTGCACACTTAGTCGCTCTCAAGGGTCATAGATTATTATCTAGTGTCTCACCAACTGTACGCTGATGACACCCAGATATACAAATCTAGCCACCCAACTGAAATTGATGCTATCATCCAAGGTGTAGAAAGGTGCATTTCTGATGTGAAATCATGGATGACATGTAACAAGCTGCAGATGAATGATAATAAAACTGAGGTCATTCTGATCACAACACAAAGACTTTCTCATTCACATCCTTTACCTCAAACAAACAATATCAGCAGCACCAACATTAAATTCACACAATCAGTACGAAACATAGGTGTTACTCTGGACAGTACTCTCACATTACACCAACATGTCATAAACATACGTAAGGCTACATATCTTGAGCTGAGACGCATCAGCTCAGTTCGCAAATATATTTCAGTTGATGCCACTAACACTTGTGTGTTCATTAGTACTTTCAAGACTTTACTATTGTAGCTCAGTTCTGTCTGGTTTATCTCGATATCTGCTCCAGAAACTTCCAACAGTTCAAAACACACCTGCTCGGATCATACTTAGAGTACCACGATCAGAGCACACCTCCCCGCTGCTCTGTACCCTACATTGGCTATCCATTCGATCCAGAATCAAACACAAAAATTGTTCTCTGTGCTACGTTTCACTGTCGGAATCTAGTCCAACATACCTATCCGACCTCACCCACGTGTATACACCAGCAAGATATTTACGCTCCTCTTCTGACAATCGTATACTCATTATTCCCACTATGAAAACAGTCATATGGACAGCGTTCTTTTGCATACCAGGGCCAGGAACGTGGAATGAATTGCCCACTGAACTTCGACACAAAGACACAGTGATCACATTCAAGAGGGCTCTCAAAACTCACTTATGTCGACTGCAAGAACAAACTTAAGGACCTAAAAATGTTTCCCACCTTAGCAGCAGGGAGGGCGAACAGGCTCTAATGGGTTCACCTGTATTTTCGCAAATTAAGACCTCCTGGAGGATCGCAAAAATCGTTTTAAAAAAATGCGCGATCGTCGGTGACGCGTTGAGAGCGTCGCCCTCCCTGCTGCTCTGAATAAATAATTGCTATACCAAATAATGGTACACTCGGAATCTTACAGAGCTAGACTAGCTAGAAAGCGAGAAAAAGGACTTAAAAAATATATCCCTGTAAAAGAGGATTTAAAAATAAAAGTGCAATCGCGGCAGGAAGCACAAGTTGAGTACGCAGCGAAAACGGAACAGTTGTTTAAACCTATTACCGCGGTTACTGGAGATGTTTGAACTGCTATCAGGGGACCTAAAAAGGAACCAGGTGAGAGACAAGAAAGTCTTATTCAAGTATTAAAAGAAACTGCTGAAAAAATGGCTGCGGTCCAGCCTCAACTTGAAGGTGCTGTCGGAGAACCAGAAATAGTAAAAAGGGGAGTTGATTTTAGGGAGAAATTTACTGAATCGGGTATAGCAACAATAGAAAAACAAACAGCTGAAAGTCGTGATGAACTAATCGAGTTTGGTACGTTTGGTAGTTATAATTCAAGAAAGGATTTGTTAAAATCCAACTATGTCAAAACTACAGGTAGTAATGAATGGATTGATTGGGTGTATAAAGTAAATAAAGATATTGATCGATTAAACACAACAAATTTGTCTTATCAGGCATATTTATCAGGAGTAGACAAATATTACATAATGATGCAGGAACAAAAAAAGAAAGAACGAGAAGCAACACTGGAAGAAAAAGAGAAAGAGCGAGAACAAAAGAAAAAAGAAAAAGAAGAGAAAAAAAGAAAAAACCTGATATTGTTGTTCTGCATAGTGTTTCTGCTACACCTGAAAAAAGAAAAAAGTGAGAAAAAAACAGGAGGAAGATTCCTCCTATCGACTTCCTCGGCCACTGCAGCAAACAGAGCAAGAACAGTTCTGGGGTGATTTACCAAAGAATCCCGCAGAGATGTTTAACGAACGTCCTATAAAAGATCTTCAAATGTATCCAATGCCTCGTTTGGTTACTATTGCTGAGAGATATGGGTATCAGTCTTTTTTAAAATCTGATTATTTTGGAAAAGTAACACGTGAGCAGTGGCCTGCTGCGGTATATTTTACTTCTAGAGGATTACCTGTTGACCCAAATGATCCCGATTACTTGAAATTTATGAAAAAAGTCGAAGAACAACAACAACCTACAAAAAAAAAATCCGGCAAGGGTTTAGGAAGTGGTTTTATTCCTTGTCCTGATAGTATCTTCAATGATGTTTTGAGGTTAGAAGTTCTCATAGGAGGAAAACGAGCTGGAAACAACTCACCAGAAATAATTAATGAAGCAGCAGATATCTGTCGGCGATTGTTTCAAGGTGGTGTCATGGATGCTGATATTTATCGAGAACTCGTTGATGAACTCGTTGATGATTATAGCGATTAAACAATAGTAAATAGCATAACATGGTCATATATAACAGACATACACCTGTGCAGATCAGAGCAGTAAACTCGCGGTTACCAATCTACAGAGCAGCTTACGGAGACGGACTTGGTGATGTAACTCAACGATTATTTGCAGGGTTAGCACCAAAATTGGGTCCTCTTGCAAAACAATTATCGATGAAAGCCATTAATATTGTTAGTGAAAAAGCTCCTGGTGCAATTGTTAGTGCTGCTGGTAAGGCGCTCTCGGCGTTCAAAGAAAGACTAGCACGGTTAATAAGACGAAAATCAGCACCGGTGAAATTACCGAGTACCGAAATTATGCCGGCGGATGTCAGTAAGGTAATAAATCAAGCTGCAAATCAAAAACTAGCAGCGTTAATAAACCAGGAATCTGACGCACAAAAAATATAACAGCAAATTTGATAGCAGGAAGTGGACTTCGTGTTCGACGAAGATAATCACCATTTGGAAATACGCGCAATAGTATAAAATGTTCAAGCGTATATCCGACACAGCATTTAACATAAATGAGCCGGTCGAGCGAGATTACTCAGTGCGTGATTATCAATTTTATTCCTATGATGCAAAAGAACCAAATCAACGAGGGCGTATCGAACTTCAAGTTCATGATACAAGTAGATATTTTCTACCTCATGAGGCTTTTATTGAAGTGGAAGGTAAACTTGTAAAGACGAATAATAATAACTACAATGCCAATGACCGAGTTGGTTTTGTCAATAATGGGATCATGGCATTATTTAGCAGCGCCACTTACATGATTGATGGAAAAAATATCGAATCAGTTCAAAGTGATGTTGATATTGCTACAACAATAGTTGGTCTAGCAAGATACTCTGACGATTACACAAGATCGGCTGGCCCATCAATGATGTTTGCTAAAGATATCACCGACAACGCTGACCATATTCAGTATACTATGAGACGACCAAAAAAAAATCTCTGCCGCTGCTGATGACGCAGATGTGGAGTCGGTAGTTGTAAGTGTTAATAACACTCAACGTAGGATTTGCAACACGCCGAGCAATGTTGTCAGAGCTCAGTAGGAATTTTTCATGTGCAATTCCACTAACCCATATCTTTGGATTTTGCAGGGATATTAGAGGGGTCCAGCCCGTGATCCCTGCAAAGCAATCGCGGTCATACTCAGTGATAAGGCAATGCTACTTGAAGGTGTTAGTGGCCGAATGAGACTCGTTGATGCACCAGTGGAAAACATGTAGTCGAAAACATGTAGACAATTAGATCAATCGCGTTTATTATAAAATGTCATATAGTCACGTTAATGTCACTTTGATAAAGAAATTACAATCGAAAAACGCAAAAGTATGTGGGGCGGCGATAACACTAAAAAACGATCAAACTGTTAATGGTGGTCCAAATAAGTTATCGCTGACTAAAACCCAACTAAAACACTTCAATAAAGCAAAGCAAGCAAAAACCGGAGTTCAACTTGATTTCGCTCCAAAAGCTATCAAGGATATGGTTAAAACCGGTGGTATATTTCCTCTTCTCGCAGCAATACCAGCACTGATAGCTGCTGCTGCCCCCGCAGTCGCTAAAGCAGCCTCGTTGGGAGCTGTTGGAACAGCTGCCGGAATGGCATTAAAGAAGGCAACTGGAAAAGGATACAAAAAAAGGACGGGGTCTAAGACTTCCAGGAACTCCGCCTTCATGGTACCCAAAACGGTTCTGATTAAACACAATGTGTTTTCACCGATGTCAAATTTTGATTTACTTGATGCAGTCAAACAATTAAAAATAAGAAATTTCAGAGGCGTCTTCATGCGAGATCAGTTACCACAACTACCGAATAATCCAGAAACAGGAATTATTAATCTCGATAACAGTAACGGTCCAGGAACTCACTGGGTTGCTTACGCGATCGATCCACGTGGAATTATCTATTTCGATTCGTATGCGTTAGCACCGCCAGTTGAAAATCTCAAATATACAAAAGACATCCCCCTGTCAAAGACAGGGACGAAAGTTTGGTATTCAACGCTACCAACACAAACACTGACCGATCCACCGATATGTGGCAGTGAGGTATTAAATGTTCTCGACGCGATACCAAAATCAACCAAACCGCCTCATAACGTCGTGCATGAGTATACCGCGAGTCAATTTAAACAGTTTCCTTTCAATTAATGGCTGATGTTTACGCAAGATCTCTTCTCAACAGAAAATTGAAGCGCACCGATATAGATTTATCAAAATATGCGACCAAAGATGAAATCGATAATCTTTTAAGCCTGACCGGGATAGACCCAGATGAGGTTGTTATTTTTCAGGACAGATACGGAAAACTAAAAACCAGCAATATCAAATGGAATGACATAGTTCGCAGGGTTCTTGGAGCTGTCCCGGATAACATTCCTGTGTTTACTGACAGCGGAAAAATCAGAGATTCAAGTATGTCGTTTACAACCATCAGAGACCAAATCGCAGCAAGTGTGACTAATCGCCTACAAAATACCGGTGACACAATGACAGGCGAACTCAACATGAACGGGAACAAAATAGTTGTTTTAAGAGATCCAACATCCGGCGAAGATGCTGCAACGAAAAAGTATGTAGACGTTAACTATGGCACCGTAGATAATAAATTATCCACGTTACGGGCTGAATACGACGTTCACGTAGGCGCGTTTTCAAGACTTCGTGAAAACTTTCAAAAATTAGAAGGATTCTTCGGCACTCCGCTCACCGTTAACATAAATCTTTCTGATATCAAAACCAACATAGACACGATCAAACAGACACAGCAAAATATCGTAGATGGAATTTCTGAAATTGTTAATAAAACCAGTTTGATTAAAATCCCATCTGGAGTTACTCCTGGGCATTTAAAAAACATAGTATACACGGTATCATCTGATTTCGCAACATGGTCTAAACAAAATAATACTATCAAATACACCGCAACAGTTCTTGGTGTGTATAGGTTTTCTGTGTTCAGTGCTGCAAAATTTGTGATTTTCACAAAATATTCCTGGCGACATTCCACCGATAAGTTTTCCAGGGTTGTGACTGTAAATAAATAGCGGAACCGAAGAGGAATTTATACTGGAAGCAGCCGATAAGACATTAAGCGCAACATCTTACTGGTGGTGTTTGGAATTTGTAGCTGAAACACCTAAATTGTTTACTGCGTAAGATAATAAATGACATCCTTAACAGCATCAACGACAACATTGGATGCGCAACAATATAGATACGATCAAGTACGCGAATGGCAATCAGAGTTAAAAACCCCTCATCGATAAATATAACCTAAAAGTAAAAAAATATAAACGACGAGCAGTCATCCTGGATGCGTTAGTGTACTCGGTACCGGAGTAGTATTATCAGCACTAACACCAGTAACAATTGTAGTAACAATCGTCTCTTCATCAACTGCCATCGCAGGGGTTTTTAATATAATCGCGAAAAAAATATCCTCGTACACGAGCACAAAATACCACGATTATGTCATACAACTAAACACAGCCACAGCCGCATACTCAAAATTATCGTCGTTGATATCATCAAGCATTGATGATACAACAATATCAGATTCCGAATTCGCGTTAATGGTTAAGATATACGAAGACTGCACTCGCCATTTAAAAACAACCAAGATAGATAGTGACAGAATTACTTCATCGAGCTCTGCTCGACATAATCGAAAATACAACCCCGAGAAGAATTTCGATGATAACGGTAAGTTCGACTAACCCTGAATTTAGTATTAATTTTCCAACTGCAATTCCCGTAAAAGAAATCGCACTAGCACAATTACGAGTATACCACAGTTGGCCCAATATCAGATCAAAATCGTTCGGTGGATTACCAGCGAATAATTCGTTCGTGTTTGCACATAAAAATAAACCCGATGGCACTCCCGGCTGGAACGTCATTGGGATACCAACCGGGTCTTATCAAATCGAAGAAATCAATGAGGAATTACAACGTCGAATAAAAAATATCACAGGAAAAGAATCCAAGATAGCAATAACTGTTCATGAACCAACTCTGTCTTCTACGATCGAAATAAGCACCCCAGACTACGCTGTGGATATATATCAGAGTTCGATCAGAACAGTATTAGGATGGCCTGAAATACCACCACCGGTACCATCGATACCACCAGAACCGAAAACGTCTGATTATATCACGGACAATAAGTCATACTACGAAATTAAACCAAAATATACACAACAACTTTTAGATAACCTAAAATATGCAACGTCTCGTAGTGATTTTAAATATTATTCCTCGAATGATATTTGGTGGGAGTTTGCTCTTTAAAATCTTCCGGGGGGAGGAAGTACAAATTGGGGTGTTAAAATGGATCGGATACTTGAAGGTTTTAAAGAAATTGATCAAGAGCATGAAACACAACTACAGCAATTACGACAGAGTTTCCAGGAGCATCTTTTCGATATAACACGTTCACGAAGCGAAATTATTAAACATATTGAGATAATAAATCAGCTTGTATCTGATATGGATTTTATTCACCAACGATTAATTCGGGCGATAGTGAGTATGTTGATGACAAATATAAATATAAACAACAGTTTTTAACTTTCTTTAGAATACGAGAACCAGATCTGCAGAATTTTAAATTTCCCTGGTATAATGCAGCCGAGTTAAGAAAATCCGTTACTGACCTCATATGATAAGTTTTTTGATGATACACTTGCTGCGTGGAGAAAAACACTGCCACCAGCAACTATTCTCCGACACAACAATGACATGGAAGGGACAGGCCGACATGTATCCCCGGAAATCGTAAATATAACCCCTGTGGTCGCGGTCAATCTTGTGTGTGATGTAATCGATGGCAGCTACAGCACGGACACAGCAGTATCAAATCAAGCCCAGCAAGGGTTTGTTCTTTATTCATTCACCCCGAAAGACCCACCTGGATATCTGATTGTGCAAGAGCCGATCAATCAGGTTTATCTGCAATGTTATAATCCACTGTTATCAAGAATAAATTTCAAACTAACAGACCAATCTAACCACCTTCTTGATTTAAGACACGAAACTCTACATATTAATCTGCTTGTGAAATCCTAAGGATTTTGTCTTAAGACTTTTATCCTAAGGATTTTCAATCTTCAAAAAAAAAAAAAATCCTGACAGTCAGGGTGTTTTACTATTGCTCAGAATTATAAGAAATTTATTTTTTACTGAAAAACTGTCAAATTTCTCAATTCGGAAGGGTAATATGCCTGTCAAAATCATGAAAATCGTCCGATTTTTTTACGCGGAAGGGTAATATGCTTTCTAAATCATGAAAATCGTCCGATTTGCTAATTCCGCAGGGTAATTACCCTACCAAAATCACGAAAAATCAGTATTTTTCATAAAGAATAAAATTTCTTATAACAAAAAAACTTTGATGATGTTGACGCTGACAGGGATTTTTTACTGAAAAATCGTCCATTTTGCTGATTCAGAGGAGCAATTACCCCTGCAGAATCATGAAAATCGACCGATTTGCTAATTCCGTAGGGTAATATGCCTGACAGAATCATGAAAATCGTCCGATTTGCTAATTCCGTAGGGGTAATATGCTTTCAAAATCATGAAATTCGTCCGATTTGCTAATTCTGCACAAATTCAGTAAAAAAAATATACCTGTGAAGAATTTTATTCCTGACAGACCCTGATTTCTAATTAAATCAAACGAGTATCATATATGTACCAGCACGTGAAAGTTTTTATTCACGACAAGCAAGCACTTGAAAAATACATCAAGAAGGTGTTTATGCAGTCCTCGGTCAGCACGGTTGATTTGGTTATTGATATGTTCGGTAATGAAGACTTTTTATTAACGCAGGAACAGTTAGATGAACTGCAGCAAAAACATATCTGTGTGATCACATGTGATAGAGATCAGATTTTAAAATTCGCGCACTCCTGCATTACACTTAGTCAACCTAAGAAAATATTATTTAACCCTGCAGATGCAAATGCAGATCCAGATGTAGATGATACAAGTGAAAATAACTTATCAGATTGATGCAGGTCAGATTGATATGGGTAAAAAAATGTGGGTAAAATATTTTTTTTCTGTGAGTACGAGACTTTTACTTTCCATTGCATTTCCACGTACCTGACTTCATTTCCCAGTAATCACCTTGATGTCATCAAGGGGATCTAACTCACGATCTGATATAATTTTTCTCAGCTGTCTTGCACGCGTACTAATTACCTTCCTGGCATCATAGTCTTCTGATAATGCCAATCTAATTTTTTCGATTGCAAGGGATAGGGGGGCAAATTCATCAAGTTGATGTTCTTGTATTGTAGCCAGTGATTTATCCAACGCTGTCTGGATTCTTTTTATAAATTTATACTGAGCAGGCAAAATATACCGACCTTCCAATTTAGCCTCATATAGTGCTTCAAAATCAGACATGCTTTTTTCAGGATTTAATTCATCAGATATATTAATTTTGTTTTCTTGTAATTTTTTAATAGCAACAATTACTTGGTTGATATTTTCGTAGTTCATATTTATATAATTATAAATTTAAAAGAAAAAAAAATCCATTTATGTCAACTCCTAGGTTGTATTATAACATCCTACCAAGTCCAGAAATGGTTTTACATTATACCGTGCCCCCTCCAAATTGCCAATCTGGCATTTTGGCAGGTTTGACGGGTAGTGTGGGACAGCACAAACATATATTTACACTATTTACAGTGCCCCCTCCAAATTGCCATATAGCGGGCGTGATGTTTCGTATTTCTTATCTTAAATATAATCGCAGAAAAAATGCAAATGAACCAAGAAACCAAACGAATTCAGTAAAATAAGTATATTGCTTGTGAAAAAAAAATTGTAAATAAACGATTACACCTGCCGTTATTAATAAAATCCTTTAACTTGTGTCATCTTGTCAGGGGAAGTAATTACAGATATTTACTTCCGTGTTAAGTAGCAACGGAGAATTGTTTACCTGTTGTAGTGTGTTTTGGTGTTAAGTAGCACGGAGAACCGTTTACTCGCTGTGGTGTGTTTCATTGTTATTTAACACGGAAAACCATTTACCTGTTGTAGTGTGTATACGATTCGTTACAATTGACGTTTTTGGTTGTTGCAAATTAGTTCTACTTTTCCCGCAGAGGACAATGACATGTGTTACGCAATTTTCTGAAATTCATGAGGAGGGAACTGATTGCATGACACATGCTTAACGGAGTTATCTCCCTTAAATGTATGTAAAAAAAAAAACAAAAAAAAAAACCTCGGATTGATCTAACAGTAATGAAAAACAATTTTTTGATTATGGTTTTTGGACAGGGCGGATTTGGTTATATTTTCTGCTACTTTCCATACTGAAGCGTGGCAAATATCAAAATACTTGCTAGCTGCATATATCGAATGAAATATTTTTGTTTCATTTGTCTTTAGATTTATAGATACAACGGTTTTGGCGCTATTATCATTGCAGTCAGTGTTTCTAAATTTACAATTTTCGCTCGGTGTGACGATTCTCAGATTGGATAAAGATTATTAAATTTATTATTATCTATATGATCGATCACAAAATCGTTTTCGATCACTCCGTGATAAACCTCGAATACAAATCGATGATAGAGATATTTTTTCTTCCCAGCGGTAAACATCAGATAGCCAGAATTAATAACAAAACCAACTGGTTTTTTTAACCTGCAATTTCTAATTTCACCATTACGTGACGCTTCGTAATTCTTGATGATGGGGTGTCGGGCAAATTCCTGGGTCATTATAATAATGTCATTTGTCTAATTTATATTTGTCTGAAAACTTAGTTATATAATCGCGCTCACATTTTAACATATCATTTTTTTTTTTTTTTTGTTATAATATCTTTTAAGTTCGCGGTATTGCTTACCCCCACAACCCGCGCATAATTGTGTTTTACCCCTGACTCCAATACCACGTTGCAGACATGGTATTGACCCTGAACACCCTCTTCGGATACTTTGGGAATGTTCTCCGCAGAATTCTTTTTTGCATGATTTGTTACAGACAGTCACAGACCCCAATTTGAACCACCTGCAATGGTTCATTATATATATATTTCTTATTTAAATGTTTGCCTTAAATATAATATGGAGAAGTTTGAGAGATTATCTGCAATCAAACCCAGGAAAGCTTCTAGATTTGATCTTGACAGACTAACCCCTGATTCGCGAAGGCGAGCCCTGACTGATCTGTTTGATATTATCAGAGATGCCAAAAAAGAATTTCGTAATGATGGAGCATCTCACGTGTGGTCCACATTCAAAATTATACCCGACACCGAAGGTGTCATTGATGAAGGCAATGTCGACTCTGTCAAAGACGCTACAATGAACGATGCGCGAGCAAAAATAATTATCGATTACCTCAATCAGAAATACCATTTCAGAATAAAGTTTATTGTGCGCTCGGATGATGATACTTGGATTATCCGTGACAAACGTGACCCTGTCCTTGCTGGTGGAAAAACCGCTCTGTTAAGTAAAGATTCCAAACCAGGAATGCTGACTGGGATTGACAGACCATATTACGCTCGAGCGTATCCTGTGACCGCGGTCATTTATGGAATTTATCCGATAAAGAAACCTAACATAAATGATCTCGCCCCGATGAGATTTCCAAAGCTGAATTGTGTAGCCGAGCGAGTAATAGAACATTTTAAAAATGCGAAGCGTGGAAACGGTTTAACTGATCTGCGACGTGAAAAAATAAACATATGGGCCGCGTCGGTTAAGGACACAGGAGCGTCAATAAACGATGTTGCTGAGTTATCAAGTAAATTAAAATTTCCAATGATAGTAAAAACATTAACGGGGGAGGTTTTATATGAATCAGATAGTAAAACAAGACGAGCGCCGATTGAAATTATTGACCATAACTCTCACGCTTGGACCAATGCAGTCACAATATTTCCACGAAATCGTGTTGTGAGATATTACTCGTCAGAGAGTTTTTGGAATTAAATGTTTGATGCTATCAGCCGAATAAGCAAAAACGACCCTGTGTCAGTGTGGTTGTTTAAAAGTTCCGAAGAAGGCAAGTGTGATCAATTTGTAAGACCTAACGGCGAATTATATCGTAAAAAATCTCTTCACGAAGAAATGAGAAAACTCGCACAGAAATATTCAGAAAATACTGAGCAGTTATTAACTAATTGTTTTACAGTCCCGTCAATTGCTGCCCATGCCGCGAGAGAAAAAAATTCATGGAGACCAACACACGCTGAGTTCCTTGAAGCTGTCCAGAATAGTACTATCGAATACGGACACGGCGGTTTGTGGAACACCAAGTATAATATCAGCGAGATGATTTCCGTGGACATGACCGCGTGTTCTCCTGGAAGTTTTCTTGGGATGGGCGAGTGTGCTGCATATTTTGCGAGATTTGGTCATCCTTGTCATGAGATGGTAAGAGGATCAATTAATGGTCCATTACCCGATTTTCCCTGACAGGATTTGCTCGTGTAACGTCGTTTGAATTCACTATGAATCTTCATCCGTGCTGTTATGTTTGGTTTGGCAGACATTTCTCGGAGAAACGTTGGGCGCCAATAGTGTTATTACGATATATGCTTGATAGTAAAATATTGATATCGTTGGTTGTCAGTGAAGCAATTATATCGTACCGAAAACAAACTTCGGTTTGGTTATCAACACCGGAGTGTATCAGTCTTGAAGAATGCAGACAGGAATATCCGGACCCGTCCACGGATATCATTGTTAATATTTTTAAGATTAAACTCAACAACAGTGAAAAAACAGCAAAAGATCTCGGTAGAAGAATAATCGGTAAATTTACTCAAGGTGGTGCATATGATCATAAACGGCATCACTCACGACTGATTATGGATGATGCAGAATTAGATTTTATAATTAATGATGCCACTGCGAGAGATATACTTTGTAATCGGGAAGACGCTTACTTGTCTGACGGAACAAAGTTGGATACAATTGTTAGTTACATCGAAGGAGAATCACCTCAGTACAACATTTAAGATCTTCAATGCTCGCTTATGTTTCTATAAATTTACTATCGCAAGTAAATAAATTTCCTGACACTGCAGTTAGAGTTGCAACGGATTCATTTTATATCGATAAAAAATATTCAGAATTACTGGCTTGTTTCACAAGCAATGATGAATCATGGAGTTCATGGAGAATAAAAAAGGAAATGTTACATTGTTATTGTGAATCCGCTGATATTGCGGTTAACGATAGTTATTGTAAATTAGAATTATCAGAAAGGTCGAATGCACCAACTGTGTACGATCCAGTATCCAGACACAAAACTGTTTATTTGAACGGGGCGGGAAGCCCTGGTAAGACAACTCGAGTGATTGAATTATTTCGTGGAAAATCTTCAGATATGATTGTGCTAACACCAACACACAGACTTGCCAGGGAGAAGAAACAACGAGGAGTCAATTCTAGTACTTATCACAGCTTTTTCAAATACATCGGTGGTGTGTGGACTTCAGATCGAATGGGAGAGAAATATATTCCAAAAGTTATTATCTGGGATGAAATATGTACGGTACCGTTAGAAACATTAAAAACATTTCTCGATTGGTTATTAACAAAAAATACAGCTGTGATAATGTGCGGCGATCACGGTCAGCCACCTCCGATTGTTGGACCATCTCCACACGATTGGTAAGAATTTTGCTGATTATTACGAAGTAGTGACTGATGATCATAGATCTCTCGATGCAGAATTAAAGGAATTTAAGAAATTAATCAGACTGCAACCGAATAAAATTCAGTGTGAAATTATACGCGAGGTGATTTCAGAAACTTCCTTGAACGACTTTTGGAAAACGTGGAAACCAAACGATTTGATAGTGGCAAGTAGAAAGGTAGTCAGAGACACACTTCAACGGCAGTTGTTTCAATTACACAAGAAAAAATTTCCAACAGTGCCAGTGCCATTGTGTTATAGACCAGCTGATACGCGGTTACAGAATATCAACATTGATATACCAGGACAGGCCGAGAAACAGAATTTAGTATTAAATGATGTTGTTACAGTTGATATCAATGTTGTTGAAGATGCACTGCGCGCTGATAAATCCCCGTGGACGCTAGGATACGCAATGACGATTCATTCATCTCAAGGACTAACTATCTCTGATACAGTTGTTTGGATCGTTGATGATCGTATCGAGTGGTCAAATTTAGTTTACTTGGCTGTATCCAGAGTCAGAAGAATATCTCAACTGCGAAAGATTGTCTTGGATGACTCAATGGCTGATGAAATTAATAATGAAAACAACAGTGACATAATCAGAAAAAAATTAGCTGGTTACTAACAAAGTGACAAAAATAATAATAGAGAATTTGACCTTGATGTTGAATTTATCATGACACTGAAACAACAGCAGAATAATCACTGTGCGAGCTGTAATTGTATGATGTTATGGCAGCATTCGGATAAACATTCAAGACAATTCACCGTAGATAGAAAAGATAATTGTCTTGGTCATACACGCGAAAATGTGATGCTGACCTGTCTTGAGTGTAATCGAAGTCGTGGTGCTGGCACCCTTGGTGCTAGTTAAGTGATTTGGGCGGTAATTGTGTATCCTCGGGAATTACTTGTAACACTGGTCAACAGTGAAATCATTACTGACTTGAAAAGGCCCTAATCTGTAGTATTTTGGTGTGCCGAACACGAATATAACCGTGAAAAATTTGTATTGGCTCTCGTTTTGAAGATATTCATATACCTCATTTTCTATGTTTCACTGTGTAAATTTCTCCAGTAGGACTGCAGCAACATCCGGAATAATGATGTAACATTGCATAATACCATCATGCTCACATCATCCACAGTTGATTGCATCATTTTCTGAGGCAATGCAATACTAATGCCATGCGGCTGCTGAAGTAAGTTGACGTCAGCAGTGTACTATACATGTGTAGGCCTATTATACTAATGCCAGGCGGCTGCTGAAGCTGACGTAAGCAGTGTACTATATAAAGCCCAATCAGATAGGTTCAGCATTTAAAATATTTTAGACGTTGTGCGAGACAGTTCAAGCTACTGTTACATAAAACTTATTATTTTATCCATTTACGTACAATAAAGAACAGTAATGCCTCGAAAGTGTGTTAATACCGCGGACAATTTTTGCTATATTTGTGGGGAAGTGACATTTGCCAACCAGAAGAAAAGTATCAATTCTCAAGTGAAGAAGGCATATCATCTTTACTTCGGATGCAAGGTTGGTGACCAAGACAAGCCTTGGGCTCCGCATATATGCTGTGCTACATGTACAACACAGCTTTCACAGTGGTTGAATTGCAAAAGGTCATCAATGCCGTTTGCAGTCCCAATGGTGTGGAGAGAGCCAAGCAACCACCTAAATGACTGTTACTTCTGCTTGGTTCCTCCTCTTTCCGGCGGAATAACGAAGCGAAAGAAGTCGAGAATAGTCTACCCAAACATTCCGTCTGCATTGAGACCAGTTCCACATGGTGAGGGACTTCCTATTCCAGAACCTCCAGCAGAATATTCTCTTGATTCATCTGACGAAGACAAAGGTGAGTCGACCTGTTCTTCTCCTGGTCCATCAGCATGCAGTGATCCAGATTTTCACTGTGGTGCATCATCAACCCCACACAGAATAACACAGGAAGAACTAAATGACCTGATTCGTGATTTGGACTTATCAAAGAACAAGGCAGAATTGCTAGGATCAAGACTCCAACAATGGAATCTTCTAGAAGAAGATGTCACAATTGCTGCATATCGAAAGCGCCACCAGCAATTGGAGCCTTTCTTCAGAAAGGAAAGTAATCTGATATTCTGTTCCGATATTGAGGGCCTCATGAATGCTTTAAAAATCACTCATGACCCACAAGAATGGAGACTATTTGTGGACTCTTCGAAACTGAGTCTCAAGGCTGTGCTTTTGCACAATGGAAACATTCTTCCATCTATTCCAGTAGCGTATGCTGTCCACATGAAAGAGACATACGATAACTTAAGGCAGCTACTGAATTCCATTGAGTATAACAAGTACAGCTGGCACCTCTGTGGTGATTTGAAGGTAGTTGCCCTTTTAATGGGACTGCAGCAAGGATATACAAAATACATGTGTTTCTTATGCGAGTGGGATAGCCGAGCAAGGGAAATGCACTAC
The DNA here is from genome assembly GCA_028554795.2 of Sinohyriopsis cumingii. Taxonomy (NCBI): domain Eukaryota; kingdom Metazoa; phylum Mollusca; class Bivalvia; order Unionida; family Unionidae; genus Sinohyriopsis; species Sinohyriopsis cumingii. The sequence goes on along the minus strand of JAPYKE020000583.1, from coordinate 115,732 downwards.
ATGAGGAAGGAATGGACTCACAGGCAGAATGTAGCCATTGGAGAGAAGAATATCCAACACCCAGCTCTGGTTGAGGCTCAGAAAATCTTGCTACCACCCCTTCACATCAAACTAGGTTTGATGAAGAACTTCGTGAAAGCCATTGACCGGACTTTGCCAGCATTCCGATACCTGCATGAAAAATTCCCTCGACTCAGCGAAGCAAAGATTAAAGAGGGAGTTTTTGTGGGTCCTCAGATTCGAGAGCTTTTCAAAGATGACCGGTTCAACAACTTGCTGGAAGGTGACGCGAAACAAGCATGGAATGCTTTTCGCCTAGTTTCTACAAACTTCCTCGGAAATGTTAGGGCAGAAAACTATAAGGAACTAGTAGAAGACATGTTGATGAAGTATAAGAAACTTGGCTGCAATATGTCTCTAAAGATTCACTTCCTTCATTCCCATTTGGATTTCTTTCCTAGCAACTGTGGTATTGTTAGTGATGAACACGGCGAACGTTTTCATCAAGATATCGCAACAATGGAACAAAGATACCAGGGAAAATGGTCCACTACAATGCTGGCTGACTACTGCTGGACACTCCTCAGAGATGCTCCCGAACAGCTGTACAAGAGACAGGCGAAGAAATCTAAGATGTAGTCAATGACTTGATTTTTTATAGGTAGGCTATTACAGTTGACCTTTTACTATTGGAATGCATTTCGTTATGTAAACATTAATTTCTTGCAGATTACAAAAAAACTAGAGCCAATTTTGCAATTTGACTGTCATATTCGTGTTCAGCACATAAAAATTGATAAGAATTGACTAATTTTATTTCAGTAACATGACTTTTGTAAAAATTTGTTGTCCAGTGTAATTGTTCACGTGTAAACCCACGTTGAGGAGCAGTTGAATCCAGTCTGTAGATTGCAGGTCTACCAGTAGATCTAGTTATGTTAGATATCTTGTGTGTAGTGATACTCCAGATAGGATCAGTCGCTCTTTTTTTACCACCTTCAAGTTCACCTGGTTCATATAAATATCTCACAGTGACATCATCTAGTATCGGCTGTGTTAAAAAATCACGTCGTTGTGGTATATTTTTTTTTGGTAATTGCGTTAATAGGTTTCATGTTGGTTGTTCGAGTAATTTCATTATTTAATGCAGCTATCACGCTTGGTAATCTTGCGACCCATTCGCGTGATCTCTTGTCCTGAATGAATTCCTTCTCGTATTGATATCCAAATAACCGCTCAGCAAGTGTTCGATTAAATCGCTCAACAATTGCCTGATCACGATGAATTGCAGTATGCCCTCGTCTGATGGTAACGTTATGCTGTTTCATCAGTGATGATACTGCACCCTGAAATTCTTTGCCAGGATCAACTTGTAATAGATTTGGCCATCGTAGACCACCTCGTTGATACATTCGTTCAAAATCTTTGGCTACTTCAGATGCTGTTTTAGTCGTTAACGGTTCCGCATCTTTGTATCTACTTGCAACATCAACTACAGTTAACGCGTATTTGTATGTGTTTTGACGTCTTCGGATTTTAATGGTATCGTGTGGCAGAAATAATATATCAGCCTGGTGAACTTCATTTGGCACACTGGCATTGAAATGTGCAAAGTGAATTTGTTTAGGCGGTGGTTTGTAAATTTGCCATATTGCCTGTTTGGATAACCAATTTTTAGCAGTAAAGCGCGTAACTTTTTGCTGCTTCATCGAGTTTACTAATTGCTGCGCTACCCCTCCAATATCCTTTTGGGGAATAATAAATCGACTCCATTATAATTAATTACCAGCACCTAGCGCTAATTTACCTTTATTAACCAGCTAGCTAATTTTTCCTTGAGAGATTTATCAGTGATGGAATTTAACGCGTGAATTAATTTTACATCCGCTAGATGCCTATCTTGTAGATTTTTACTTTTATAAGCTACATCATGAGCATGACACGCCTTATCAATAGCGTTTATCGGATACTCACCTGATTTTGGTTGATCTTGGTCATCAAGTCTATATCAAGTCGGGTTCCAGGGCCGCAGTAACTATATCCTGGGAGGTGTTTTTCTCCTGGGTATTTAGCCCACGGAGTACCGGGTAGTTTTGTTAATTTTGCTGCAATATCACCCCCGTGTTGCTTTTTTTTTTAACTCGATTTTGACTTTGGCTTTGGCTTTGACTTTGACTTTGGTTTTGACTTTGGTTTTGGTTTTTCACCTGACTTGCCAGTGGAAATAAATTTAAATTTCTTTGTACCGCATCGTTCACACTTACCCGTAACAGCAGATCTATTATTTTTTGTTGTAATGGTTGTTAGATCACTTGTCGGAGTGCGCGCCCTACATTTCACACAATATAAATCCATATTCTTTTTATATATTTTCTAATGGAAATCACTGACTTTTCTGCTACAAAACGACGAGAACCAGTTAAGCATCACACAGCGCTACCAAATTTTGTTCGTATGATTATTATAGGTCCATCTGGAAGTGGCAAAACACAGTTGTTACTTAATTTAATAATGAAATGGATGAAATGTGATAAATTATATATGGTAGCACCATCTGTAGACGATCAACGTTGTTATGATGTAATAAAAGATTATAATGAAAGCGCAAAATCGTTAAGTGGAGATGATGTTGTTGAATTTATAACTGACATTAATGAAGCGCCAAGTATCGATTCTATTGATGGGTCAATTAACAATTTGGTCGTATATGATGACGTAATGTTGGACAAGCAGTCAAACCCTGCTCGGATATTTTCCAGAGGTAGACATAAAAACACTGATATAATTTATGTAACTCAACGATACACACAAATCGCTAAAGTGATCAGGGATAACTGCAATATCCTGGTTGTGTTTAACGGAGTTGATACTCATACACTGAGAACTATTCATCACACTTGGTGCAGCGGTGATATGGATATAAATAAATTTAAAAATTTCTTTAGTCGTGCTAAAATAACCCCGCACGGATTTGTAACAATAAATTTACATGATCCTCGAACACGGTATCGAATCGGGTAAGATAAAATTTTTAATTGAGCAGCAGGGAGGGCGACGCTCTCAACGCATCACCGACGATCGCGCATTTTTTTTTAACGATTTTTGCGATCCCCCAGGAGGTCTTAATTTGCGAAAATACAGGTGAACCAATTAGAGTTTGTTGGCCCTCCCTGCTGCTGCCTTAAATATTCGCAGCATGTTTTTTAATGTTTTCTAATTACATGGTGTTTGTTTTTGTAATCATATAATTATGTTTTATTATCTTATAGGTGTTGTCTAATGTTGTAAAGCGCTTAGAGCTTCTAAAGATTAGGTGCTATACAAAGTCCTCATTATTATTATTATATTATTATTATTATTATTAACATATGCCGGTTTCTCTATTAACCGGGCCAGGTTCATTGTGTAGTGCACTGATAATGACGCGGATGCTCACGCTGGTAAAAATAAAAGTCGGTACATTTGTACTGTATATAACCAAATTCCAACGGCTATAACCAGTACAATTTCAAAACGTGGCAAAATTACAGCAAAAATATTCTCTAAATGATAAAAATGTTATCTATTTATAATATAGACTTTATTATTTACCCAAAAATTACTAGCCACAATTCCAGAAACGATTTAATCAAAGTGAAAGTAGGAATTCCACAGGTCTGTGTTCTCTAGTAGGAGAATGACCAATGAATTGTAGTATAACAAACGGCAACCAATCAAACGAAGTATAACAACCTCTTCGGTTTGTGTCACCTGACGTTTTTACCTGTTTCTTACTGCGAATACAGATACAATTTTCTGTTGAAACCGAACCTTTTATTGCTTAATCATGCTTTAGAAGAATGGCAGATTTTAAGCCTGACGATGTTGCAAGACGGTGTCTATGTATAGACGATGTGCCAGGAGATGTACAACCCGAAGAAATTCTGGGGTACTTAACAGGGCTTTTAGACTTCCATGTTGCAAAGAGCGGAAAACACGTATTTCTGTTTGAAGACGAACAAGGTAGCTGCGTTTTTGAGGCGTTTATTTGCGATCTTATGAAAGGCAGTTTGGACTTGAATTGTTTATTAAGTAACAAGACTTTAATCTTTGTATTTAGACAGAGGAAACCACTTCCTGTAAGTACACGTCACACTCCACTTTCGTTTTCATCCCATTTGACAGTTAAGGATGGGCATTGGACATAAATAATGAAGTATCGGCTTTTGCAACCAAACCACGCTATTTTTATGGAGATGAAACCAAACATGATAAAATTCAGGTCGAGAATATTTCTTATGTGCTACCTGACGTGATTTCTGTATTAAATAAGTGTGTGTGTGCAAATCTCAATGCACTTGTCTGTTACGGATGATAATGTAAAGTAAAATATTATTGGCAACTTATTTAAAAAGTAGTAGGTTAAACTATCTATATATCTATCTATCTATCACACACACACACACACACACACACACACACACACACATAAGAACATACAAATTATCAACACACCCTTGTTCTAACACTAATATACAGTGATATGTATATGCAGGGCACTCAGGGACCTGTAGTTTTAGGTCAAATACAATCAGGGACCTGTAGTTTTAGGTCAGATACAATCAGGGACCTGTAGTTTTAGGTCAAATACAATCAGGGACCTGTAGTTTTAGGTCAGATACAATCAGGGACCTGTAGTTTTAGGTCAAATACAATCAGGGACCTGTAGTTTTAGGTCAAATACAATCAGGGACCTGTAGTTTTAGGTCAGATACAATCAGGGACCTGTAGTTTTAGGTCAAATACAATCAGCCACCTGTAGTTTTAGGTCAAATACAATCAGGGACCTGTAGTTTTAGGTCAAATACAATCAGGGACCTGTAGTTTTAGGTCAAATACAATCAGGGACCTGTAGTTTTAGGTCAGATACAATCAGGGACCTGTAGTTTTAGGTCAGATACAATCAGGGACCTGTAGTTTTAGGTCAAATACAATCAGGGACCTGTAGTTTTAGGTCAGATACAATCAGGGACCTGTAGTTTTAGGTCAAATACAATCAGCCACCTGTAGTTTTAGGTCAAATACAATCAGGGACCTGTAGTTTTAGGTCAAATACGAGCGAAATTCTCAGGCTTTAACATTTCTCCATTTTCCCCCAGGTCACTCCTCCTCTTTCCTATTTTGGTCAGATGTGGCCAGTTTGCAGAATAGCTAAATACTAGACTTGTGTAAACAGGCATGAAACCAGTATGACTAATTAAATGTTGATCCTTAACATTGCAATTAGCACTGACATACCTAAGGAAACCATGTATGCAGTGTTTCCCTTTAACCTTATTTGTGCATCAGAGACCCTCACATTTGTTATTTGACCCCAAGTTTTGGTACCAAGGTTTGTTTTTTATTTGGTCTGTTTGGATCTCTTCAGTTCTGACACCAATGGAATTTGGACTTTCAATCTTGCACTCATAGGGGATACAGTGCTTGTATATGAGCACCTTCAGTTGATTGGCAAATAAATTATGTTCTAATTTATTCTGGAATGGTGTTTAAATTGAATTGGTGAAGACTTTATATAAATCATAAAGTTATCAAAGCTTTCACAGTGTTTGATTTTACAATATTGTCAAATTATCAATATGCCATAATAATAATAATAATAATAATAAATATTTATTTAAGTATGTTTGACTAATACAGGTCACTATAGTATCAGTAGACACTTTTTAAAAGAGTGAAGAAAAGGATGTTGCCTCAATAAAATGAATGGCAAAATTGTTTTTCATTTTTTGGGTAAAAGACTTGTAATGAAAATGGCACCGATGCCAACAGAAGGAAAGAAATGGGTGAAATTTAATTTTTTCTGGTGATATTTTAGTATCATTACCTAAAGCTTGTGTGAATTCTGGTGATATTTTAGTATCCGTACCTAAAGCCTGTGTGAATTCTGGTGATATTTTAGTATCAGTACCTAAAGCTTGTGTGAATTCTGGTGATATTTTAGTATCCGTACCTAAAGCCTGTGTGAATTCTGGTGATATTTTAGTATCCGTACCTAAAGCCTGTGTGAATTCTGGTGATATTTTAGTATCAGTACCTAAAGCTTGTGTGAATTCTGGTGATATTTTAGTATCCGTACCTAAAGCCTGTGTGAATTCTGGTGATCTTTTAGTATCCGTACCTAAAGCCTGTGTGAATTCTGGTGATCTTTTAGTATCCGTACCTAAAGCCTGTGTGAATTCTTGTGATATTTTAGTATCTGTACCTAAAGCCTGTGTGAATTCTGGTGATATTTTAGTATCAGTACCTAAAGCTTGTGTGAATTCTGGTGATATTTTAGTATCCGTACCTAAAGCCTGTGTGAATTCTGGTGATATTTTAGTATCAGTACCTAAAGCCTGTGTGAATTCTGGTGATATTTTAGTATCCGTACCTAAAGCCTGTGTGAATTCTGGTGATATTTTAGTATCAGTACCTAAAGCTTGTGTGAATCCTTCACAAGAGCTCTATTCAGCAGTCTCATGCTGCCTGTATTTAGATACTGTACATGTAGCCAGATTAATTCATTCATATTTTTTACTAATCTCATGATATATCTTACCTTTATTTCTTAAGGCCAACTCTTGGGGTATTTAACACTGTTCAGTGATTAACAATTATTTTTTCATTTTTTCTTTGTTTCGTTTAGTTTTTTGAAATAGTATAACCCAAAGGTCATGAGTTATGAACCCTTAACTACTGCATTATTATAAAGGGGCGCTGAATATATTAATCACATACATTTTGGGAAATTGTAGAATTTGTTACCATGCATTTAATTAATATTTATATATTTTAATATTCTCATGTTATGCCATTGCCTTACATAATGCCTTTGCATGTCTCTACTGTATTTCAGAGGAAGCAAGTTTCAATGCCTCTATCATATTTGCATACAACACATTTGGATTCAAGGCCTATAGTAAACATGGGCTATTTTAAACTAGTTTTCATAGTGCTATCTTTGGGAAACACCAGCTGTTGGAAATTATATGCACTGAACAAAATTACTAGTTATTATGTACATTACTATTGCTGTTTAAAGTTATTTAAGTTGTAATCTCCTAATATTATAACAAATAGTAACTGAGTCAGATTGTCTAGTAATCCAAAATGCATGCTGTTTTTTTTTGAGAGTTCAGATAATGACTTTGAAGGCTTCATTAAGCTCTGATATCATTGTATGCAATGTTTATTTGGATGATTTAAGAGATCTGGATGATTTAGCAATACAGACAGGGGCATCAAACTAATCATTTTAGGGACTGACCATTTTAGTTGTTTGTTTTTGTGGGGTGGGGGTGGGGGTGGAGGGGCATGCCTGGGATTTTAATTGTGAAAAAAATCAGGCTTTCATGAACCTTGTAAAAATAAATTAACCCTGTTTTATCCATTATAGTTGTTGAAAATAATTATTTGAGGTAAAAGGAAACAATATTCCAGCTTTTAAAAAAATGTTTAGCAACACTGCTCAAGTTTCACAGGATGGCTTCTTGGTATGGAATTGTCAAGGTAACATGTTCTATTTATAGCACACTGCACATGTACAGCTTACTTAGCAACATGTTGATAAGTTAATGGGATATGATATCACACACAAAATGGGATATGATGTCACACACAAAATGGGATATGATGTCACACAAAATCTAATTTCACTCACATCTTACAGATGGCATGAATCAGATGTTTTTGGTAGAAATTAGAATCACATATCCTATATAAATTTCAGCATTACTTGAATAAAGCAAATTCTGTCTATAAGAAATATGAAAGAGGCCATAAAAATGTATCATTTGTTTTCAGGGAGTCTTTATGTAGATGTTAAACATATGAAGAAAAGGGATATATGTTGTACTTTATAAGAATATTTCCTTATTTGGTGGTGTCTGAGGCAGGTTTTGTTGTAATTGGTTTGTGTATTTGCTGATAATTTATTTAAATTTTATTTATTATTCATGTGTGTTTGAGTGTTATTAAGCTTTTTAGTGTAGCTTTAACAATGTTTAAATTATATCATTATGATGTCTGCAGTGTGGCAGTTTATAGTGATGTCTAGCACTGGGGCATTATGCTGCAGACATGTAGCATGGTGTCCCATCCAGTCACCTTATCCTGACACCAGGCCGACCAGTCTTAAGACTAACCTAGTAATGCTGAGCACCAAGCAAGGCAGCTGCTGGTACCATTTTTGTAAGTCTTTGGTATGACTCAGCTGGGATTCAAACCTGTGATCTCCCACATTGGAGACAGACACTCTAACTACTTTTCCACTGGAGTGGCATATTCTTGAGTGTTTTTATTTCTCACTGAAATCATGTAGAAACATAGCATAATGTATTCTTTTGTCATTGTTTAATATTTATCACCTTTCTTGCAATATGGCAGCATGTTTAATAAAAAAAATTTTTAAATTAAAGATGCAGTTTTGTATTAATGTTTCCACAGAGGTTTTGTCATTCCGATACAGTGATGGATATATACACAATGTACACACCAAGTTTACATGGAATACCTGTTGGTATATAAATGCTTCTTATAAATGACATTATGCAGCTCAGACATGTTGTATCTACTTCTTAGAAAGTATTAGTGCACACCTCATTTAATATTGCCATATTTGAGGAAACGGTTGATTTCAACTTTTATTTTGCAGGAGCAATTGTTTATTCTAATGACATCTTAATTCCTAATTTTTGCTGTTGAGAAACTTTAAAAATTGATGTCATTTAACCTGTATTAAATAAGCAACTGTTTTTCAGCTGCCAAGTTACAGCTTCAGAAGACTCCAGAAATCATCCTTAAACATGGAATGGCACCAAATAACACTGTTTGCCTGATAGTGAATTTGTGTGATGTGTGTGATATCAACACATCCTGGCTTAACCGAAATCAGGTAAGCATATATTAATGGGACATGAACCACTGGTCAGTTGTTGAACTTTACTTTTCATGTTCCTCAGTACATGTGCCATTAAAATGTTTTGATTAGGACATAAAAGCTAAGTACAAAATTATGTACATTTTAATTTTCATATATAAACATTTTTAAAATTTACCATGAATATCAGCCATTTTCCAAGAAAACTGTTTCTCATGTGATTATTATACAGGAAAACATGTCTATCATGACCAATCAATTAATTATTCATAAAATGTTGGCTTTTGTTATCAGGTTTGCTTTATTTGGAGGTGTACATTAAAGCCAATTCCACTGTATTGGTGATATTAATTTAGGAATGCTATAAAATAATATTAGTGAATTTTTATAATACAGTAAATGAAATATCAGATTCACAGTTCTAAAGGCCCATACAAATGTAAATTGCAAATGATCTCATTTGGATTATAATAATAATATAAAAAAAGTTTTTTTTAACTTTTCTAAATGTTTAGTTTAGTGATTACCCATATTAATATATTTCATGAATTAATTTAATGTTTCAGTTATAACTATACAATTATGGGTTAAAATGTAACATTAAAATCATAATCTTGAAAGAATTTGCAATATTGAACAGAGAGAGGTGAATTTTTAGTGATTTTCTTTTCTTTTACAAATTATAAAAGCCAATGGAAGAACAAGGGACAATTTATGTCAATGTACCTACTGCTGAAGAGCCTCTTTATCAAAATCCTGCCCAGGTTGGTGCTAATAACGAACAAGCATATCATTGGAATTGGGGAAATAATCCAAATCAGCATCAGCATCCTATGGACACTAGTGCTACTCATCTACCACCAGGCATGGGCCTGTATGGTCCTGGATGGGGAGAGTATCCACACCCCAGTCAGGGCTATCCAGGACAACCTGGCTTCCCACAGTCTGGATCTGGCCAGAGCGCTTACTCTAACCAAGATGGAAACCAACGGAACCCGCATGTACCCAATCCTTCACAGTTTCCACATGGTCCCTGGTATGGACAAGGCTTTCAAACCTACCTCCCACCAGGTATGGGCTATCCTTCACCAGGTGGTATGCATGATGGAAAAGATCAGCAGGTACCCCCTCAGTTTAACACTTGGGGCTGGATGCGACCATCATTTGGGGTCCAGATGCCAAATGCAAGTGAGACATGTCAGGGATCTGGTTATCCCAATCAACAGGCACCTTGGATCCCTCCAAACTTTGGACTACAGTTTCAGCAACAGTTTCAGTATGGTTCCCCACATCCATATGAGAGTAGTACAGGAAGCAGTAGTAAAGATCAGACAGAAGTGAAATCAGAAGTTTCTGATGACTCCCACACAGAAACTATACTACCACTTCCTATGACTGCAGAAAGACCACCAAAAGAAGGTACATTGAGTAGAATCATTTTAAATTTATTTGTATTTGATTTTTGTTTCAAGCATCTTTGTTCTTCCATGCTTTTTGATCCAACCCCCCAAACAAATACTGAGTGTATTTCTGCTCTGTGTTTGTCAGCAGTAATGTTTAATTGACTTTTAATATACAAGACTACATGAATTAAGACATACCAAATGTATAGTTGTAGATAACTGAAAGATATGAGAAATAATTTTGAACATTACAATTCATCATTCATTTTTATTTTCCCAACTTTAATACGGGGGATTAAAATTTTAGATGAGCACTGCTAATTCTGGGATTATGAGTATTTTTATTCCTATGTCAAGAAGGTCACTAATTTTTTTATGTCAAAAGAATTCATTTCTATCCTAATGAAATTTCATTTGAAATAATTCTAATTCAGTTTGCATGTATTTCCTTCTCATTCTCCAATATTTACCAGTGTTTACTAGAGGCAGTCCAGACTGCTTTCAAGTTAATTTTTATATGCCTAATGTGTACCATGTTATTTTGCTGTCCATCTGTACATCAGTCCATCTATTCCAAATTTAATTTCCACACAATAACTTGACTTTTCTAATATCAACCATTACCACACTTTGTAAGTATCTTGCCTTTGGGGCAAGGAAGAAGCCTATCCATTTCATGTTCAAAAGGTCAGGGACTGGAAGAGGGAAAATAGTTTCTACATAATAACTTGTGTACCACATACCTGGCTAAATGGCTTCCATTGCAGATAAGGAAGACACCTATTGATTTTGGGGTCAAACGGTCAGTTGTAAAGATCACAGTGACACTAAGAAGAAACCTGGTTATATATGATATCTTGAGTTCTTTATCACCTACTTAGACCAAACTTTGTGGATAGCAAGAATTACATAAAATGATGACATGTTTGATTTGGGGTCAAAAGGATGAAGGTCAAAGTCACAAGGACTGAACGAAGAAAAACTATCAGAAGAAAACTTAAGCCTTTTACTATATGCTTTGACCAAGACTAAACTTCATATATGGCTTGCATTTGAGACAAGAAAGGAACCTGTTGAATCTGGAGTCAATGGATCAAAGGTAAAGGTGACGGGGACTGAAGAAGTTCTTTCAAAATAAATGTTCTGTTTTTTCACTGTGAGAGAAATTTTGTGGATAGCTTGTATTCAAGACAAGGAACACACCAGTGGAAAAGACAGAACATGTCATTTTGTATTGCCAGGTAACATTAGGTAGCGAGAGTGACATAGTACACAAGTGAAACTGGCACTGCATCTTTTAGTATATGAGCATCTGACTAATAAAAGGAGTATAATAATACTGTTTACTACATGGGCATGTATTGTTTACCACATGGTGGGCATATTCTGTTTACCACATGGTGGGCATATTCTGTTTACCACATTGTGGGCATATACTGTTTGCCACATGGTGGGCATATTCTTTTTACCATATGGTGGGCATATTCTGTTTACCACATGGTGGGCATCTATTGTTTACCACATGGTGGGCATGTATTGTCTACCACATGGTGGGCATATTCTGTTTACCACATGGTGGGCATATTCTGTTTACCATATGGTGGGCATGTATTGTTTACCACATGGTGGGCATATACTGTTTACCACATGGTGGGCATATTCTGTTTACCACATGGTGGGCATATTCTGTTTACCACATGGTGGGCATCTATTGTTTACCACATGGTGGGCATTTATTGTTTACCACATGGTGGGCATGTATTGTTTGCCAAATGGTGGGCATATTCTGTTTACCACATGGTGGGCATGTATTGTTTACCACATGGTGGGCATATTCTGTTTACCACATGGTGGGCATGTATTGTTTACCACATGGTGGGCACATACTTTCATGGTACTCTTATTATCACTAGAAATCATATTAGATGATGCATATAAATAAGTCCCAGAAAATCAGGTTTTAATTCTTTGAGACTGTCATTCTCTCCAACTTTATTCACTAGACCAGTGAAGTTTATAACGTCACAGTTACAAAATGAGTGCATGAGGAGATTTTTAAAAATGCGTGGAAGACAAGAGTTAAGGAAAAGGTTCTTCACTGCATGAAAACTTGTTATATTTATGGCCTAAATGAGTAATAGGAAAATATAAATAAATCTGAAAGTCATTTAGACAGCTTCCTCCAAATTGGAAAAACGATATTTACATAATTGCAGGATGGGTATGACTTTCTTGTGGGGAAATAAAATATGTTGAAACTTGCCACACTGGACATTCAGTAATATCGATGTATTGATATCCACCCCTCATGAAATGTGATCGGGGTGAAGTATTGATGGGTATGAGGTAATAATAAATGAATAACTATTTAGTTCTGTGATATTGTTTTGACTTTTCTGGTATCATGAGATTAAAATCTTTAAAATTATTTTACTAACAAACTTCCTTTTATTTGCAATATATTAAATTGTATCTTCAGAGACAAAAATTGTTTGCTTTTTCCAGACAGTATATTTGTTGATTTAAATGCTGTTTAGAATTTGTATGCAGTAATATTTTGTTCAGAGATATTTTTATGTCACATGTACCAAGATCAGGAGCAAGCAGGTCAAAATAATCTTTCTTATATCCTCTTGGTGGGGATCTAGTATTTGGGTTGTCTTTTTTTGTGTCTCCTCATATGAGTGTATTGGTGTGGATGTCAATGGACAGCTTTGGTTCAAGATTTTTACAGCACTTGCAGCTTAGTGAACCCTCACATGATTTGCTTCATATTTGGAATAAAATTTAATTACAATTCCCTCTTCCTCAGCATGACTCCGATTCCTAGACCAACATTAGTGTTAGGACTGGTCAGCCTGGTGTCAGGATAATGTGACTGGGTGGGACATCATGCTACATGTCTGCTGCATGATGACCCAGTGCTATACATCACTATAAACTGCCACACTGCAGACATTGTAGCAGCATGACTGAAAATTAAAAATCCAATACACACATACACTCACCTTCATAATTAGGTAATTCCATTAACTGTGTTTTATTAGTTAGACAACCATGTAAACTAATGACACTATCATGCACAGAATTTATATACCTTACAACAACCCCTCGGTTATGTACATGGTGGAGCGCAAGGGTCAAACCAGAGGCACAGAAATCATACAACATACAGCAACATCATGCAATATGCCACGTGCAAAGTGGATTGAGTATTTTACATTCATGTCGGTGAGTAGTGATGTTGACTGTAGTTCGGTACGTGACATGCACTGTTGTATTTCAGACATTTGTTGTACTTTACTCACTGGGTGCTAATTTCACTTGAAAGTGACAGAATTGATTTGTGTCTGCCTGGTCAGTTAATGAGATGACCTTGTGTGTTTGGACTCCATCTTCAAAAGTCACTGCAGGTGATAAACAACGTGACATAATTCTGTTACAGTTTAATATAATTCCACATTAAGGTGGAGGGCATGCCTGACTTCACTTGTTACAATGTTAAGTGGTGTGTAATTAGATGACAAATGAAAAGATGGTCAATACATACTGTACATGTTTTATGCCTAGTATAGCTGTGACCCTCTCAATTCACATTGTGTTAGGACTATACTATTAGCACATTGTTCACTTCCTACCTTACCACTCATTCCCATGGGTCATTTCCCTCAACATGGTGATGTAAAAGCAAAGCAGTTTTGTCTCATCATTTTATTAGCAAGGCCATTTGAGTTTATGGTACAGTCCTGTGTCATCCATTGTCCATGAACCAAACAAAATTTTCAGCATCTCAAAATTCACTTGACCAAATAGAAGACTTTGCAGAGAGTATCTTGGGATGAAGATTGTCTAAGTTTACACAGATGGCACTGATCTGCCATCAGATATCCACACAATTATTAACAGAAACGTGAAAAACTTCCAAATAAATTTGCAAAAATGTTGCCCAAAATTTAATAATTTTTAAGAAGTTTCTGGGCATGAAGACTTTTAAGATGTATACAATTGATGCTGATCTGTCATCAAAGGCTGCAGTCACTAAATATAGAACAAACTGTCACCTTCAAATGACTTGTCTAAAAAATGCTGAACATGATTTGGCCAAAATTTGATGGACAATATCCTGGCATGAGTTATTAGTTTGTACAATTCATGCCAGTCACTGACAGATACAATCATCAATACTGAAGAAAAGAGAAATTGTAAATTACTTCTTTTAAATAGGTCTTCAGTGGAATTTAAATAATTATCTGGCAAAAAGGTCTTCATATTTTATACAAATGATGCTAATCCATTGTTATAGCTAGCTGTTGTTACTAAAAATAGAAAAAGTGTTTAATAACACATTTTCTAAAACTGCATAATAGAATATGATCAAATTTTGCTGAAAGCATTTTAGCATGAAAATCATGGAACTTTACAGACATGTTCATCCAAGTGTAGCAGGTCCTAAATGGAAATGGTGCTTTGCAGACATCTAGTGTGGCAACCACATCAGCCATCTTGAAAATCTTATCACTACCCCTCCCGAACAGATGGTCATATCAACATGAGATTTTCAATAAAAGTACTTCTTATGATGTCCAGTTGGTCCTAGATGCAAATTGTGCAAAATTAACATCCAGTGTGGCCACCTAGGAAACCATCTTGAAAATGTGATTGCTGCTTCTCTTGTATGGAAAGTCATATTAACTTCGGGTTTCACCAGAAGACTTCTTATGATATCTAGTTGGTCCTGAATCAAAATTGTGCCATGTGGACATCCATTATGGCCTTCACAAAATCCATCTTGACAGTATTTTTATTGCTTTCTACTCCTGAATGGAAAGTCACAGCAGCATGGTATTTACATTGGATGACTTTTATGGCATTTGGTTGGTCTTAAGTAAAATTTGTGCTAATATAAAGCCAGCTTGACAGTTTTTACATTACTGCTCCAGGAAAGTCTCATTAATGGGTTTTCAACAGAATACTTCCTATAATGTCTAGTTGTTACTACGGTGGCACTCTACAGTTTCGTATTTTGCATAGGGTTAGGATTTTAAAGTAAAAGAATTTCCTCGGCTTTCCTCACTGGTTATACTGGCTATTTAAAAAAGACCTTGTATATCTTAGGTATAATGCAAACATTTAATTTCCTTTATTTTGGTATATCATTGTTGGGTGTACTATGGGTTATAGAGTATACAGCTTGGCCTTATTTCAGATATGCACCTTTCAAAAAAGTGCTAGCTCTACTTGGTCATTTTCACTTCCTGAACTTCAGAGGTAAATTGTATAAAAAAGAGCTGATAACTTTTTTTACATTTTATATATTTGGTAATTCATTCCTTGCACTTTTAGAAGCTGGTATTGTCTAGTCTGGCAAAATTCATTTTCCCTATTTTAATAGCTGCTATGTATAGTGTACTTTAGGCTAATTCAGGCTGATTTTTTAACACAAGGGAGCAGTCATTTTAGTTAGCAGTGTGCTTAAATCATGTAAAATTTCCAAAAGTACAATATCCAAAAGAAATATCATCCACATTACATTACTGTAGCATAGAGGTATGCCAACATTCTCTCCATTGTGCATGTTTTAAATGCGAACTACTTCACCTTACATACATCACTCTCTCAAAAGTACATATTATCTGGTGAGCGCCCCCTACATTAAAATGATTCCTGTCTAACCTCCATTTATGGCCACCTTGGTAGCCATCTTGAAAATTTTGTTGTTGGTACTCCTGAATGGAAAGTAATATTGATGATGGAGTTTTCACCAGAAGACTATTTATAAGATCTAGTTGGTCCTGAATGAAAATGGTTATGACCTGACCTCAGATATGGCTGCCACAGTTAATATTTTTAATTTTTTTCACTAATTCTCCAAATGGAAGATCATATTGCCATAGGGTTAAAATGGAGCTGATCTTACATCCAATATGGCTGTCATAGTGGCTAAATTGAAAATTTTATTGCTCACTAATATCACAGATGGTTTTAACATTCAGCAGGTAAACAGGAGAAATGATGATATCTTAAATTCTCAGAGCATCATTCCCTTAGCTTTGAGAGACTCCTGCTACATATGACACTGATCTGTTGCAAAATATGGCTTAGAGACAAACATATGGGGAAAGCTTAAAACAGCTGTTTTCATAAACAAACAACAAACAGTTGACATTTTACAAACCCATATTTTATGGCCAGTTGCACTTGTATTTGACTATTAGGCAGGTGTCATTAAGATGAATAAATGTCTGGCCCCCTTATGCTTTGTATGATTATGAATTTGACTGTTATGGTAGTCATATGTCATTGAAATAAATAAATCTCAATCTCACTTTGGACTTTGTGTGGTTATAAATTTGACTGTTAGTCATATTTCATTGAGATAAATAAATCTCAGGCCCATTTGGGCTTTGTATGGTTATATTGTATTTGTTAGGCACATATCATTGAGATGAATAAATCTCTTGTAAAATGCAGCAACTGTGTCAGCTGAAGATGTTGCCACAGAAGAGCAGGATGAGTTGCCAGAAGCAAAGAAAAAGAAACAAGAAGGACAAACAGGAACAAGTGGTGAGATGTCAGAGAAGAAAGAAACTTGTAAGAATTTTGATTAAAAACATTAAATTGTATAAATCACTTTAACAACAATTTCACAGAGGACTTCCAGCACACTTTGTAATGCTAACCATATGGCACAGTTTAATTTTTGAGGTGGAGAAACTAGAGGACAAAATCACTGGTCTTGAATAAACAATGACAGAAGTAAGGTTAGAACTCGGAACAGAGGTGCACCATTGTTTTATCCATGCCGGACATGCATGACTGTGTCATGTGAATTAATACTGAATCTCAGGATGGATTTCAGAGAACCCTTTAATTTTAATAAGAGATTCTTAGATTTTAATGTAATTTCATGTATATTTTGTCATTCAGTGTCATCTATCTTCCTTCTTCCTGATGACTCTTTTTTTGAAACTTTTAGGTGGTCAGAATCGATGCATGCATATGTTTAAATTCTACAACAATGAGAAAATTGTAATTTCCATTATAGTATAACTTAAGCAAAGGATGGGTATTTTTTATGCCCTGCTATGACCTTGGAAGGGACATCAGTGTTATCCTTGTCATTGTGTCCATCTGTCTGTTACATCTTGGTTAGGTTTTGCATTTTGGTACGTACCCACATTGGTTGAGATTTAAACCCACATGGGGATGTTTGAGTACTCTGTGAATGCCTGAGACTAACTGACCAACTGGGGCCTTCATTTTCTTAGACACTTACTTGGAGACTCAAGCAAGTTGGTATTTTATTTATGGTCCAAAGAAATATGTCTTAAAGCTTCAAAGGATATAAATACAAATCTAGTTTTAGTATTCATGCTTTTCATATTAGTCATACTACCATTGGTGGTTTTCTTGTTGGAAATATATTTCCATGAAAGCACATTTTGTTACATTGTGTTGGTTCTCTTGGTAAACAACTATGACTTTGTAATAAGTGGGTAATCCTGTTTATGGGTAGAATAATGATGAACTTATGGGTATATGTATTATTGGTAAGCAAATTATAGTAAATATGGAAGTGTGGTATTTATATATACTGGTATATGTAGTATGCTGCAAAGTATGTACAGTCCTTTTCTCCTAAGCCATAAACCTGTATATGTGATAGGTGCCCTCTTACTGTCTACTAATCAGCATTCTGTAATTAGAATAGTTGTATTTATGGTTATTATCCCATGATGGTTCTTAATCTGAATATGATCTTTATAAATGGCTACAAAATTTATGCTTGACTTATTCATATAAATGTCTATTTTATTTTTACTAATACTTTAAACAAAATTAATGACAAAATCATGCCATGGAAAATGGATCTAAGTGCCTTTCCTAAGGACACATCAAGTGTTAAAATTCCAGTTTTGGATATTTACTTACTCAGTTGTGTAGATAGAATTAAAGGAACTAAAGTATGAAATCAAAATCCATTAAATGCGTATTTTCTGTAAAACCATTGGTACTGGCATTGAGGTGTTTGATTTTTTATTTTCTTTGTTCAAACTGTTGGGGAGACATTGATAATAAGCTTAATGCTTTCAACTAAATCCTCCAAGATCATATGTTTGTAATTGCATTGACAAAGTTTCTCACTAAAATATAGAATCAAAATCCATTAAACTCTCCATTAGTTTTTGCCATTGAAACTGGATGATGCTGGAAAATAACAATTTTTCAGTCACTTGCTTCAGTTAGAAAAATTCTTCAAGCAACACATAATTCTTAATAATGGATAAATAAGTGAAGACTATAGAACTTGTGTTGTAAGAATTGTCAGAAATTAGTTACAGTTTCAGTATTCTTTATTGGGCTTGAATATAAGTAAGACATGTTTGAAGGATGGTTCGGTGAAAATTTGCAATCATATTTAAATTAAATCCTAAATTCATCTTTATTGTTAGGGGTGAAGCAAAAGGAACATGATGAACCCATCAGGAAGATCAAGGTGACAAAACTACCTGAGGGAACAACAGAAGACACAGTGAAAAACTTCTTTGAGAATAGGCGACGGAATGGCGGTGGACCTATTGAGAATATTGAGTATCATCCAGCAACATCAAGTGCCATCATAGAATTTCAAGAAGCAGAGAGTATGTGTGTCAACATTAGATTTGTTTGTTTTACATTAAATTTCAAGATGTTTGTTGCATTATTTATTCCTGTGTAGGTTCTTTTGTTGTTATAACTCACTTTGCCATAAAGCCATGAGACCAAGTGAGCTTATGGTATAACCTCATGTCTGTCATCTTTCTGTCTTGTTTCCATGTTGCAACTTTGGAGGCTATATTTGTGACACAATTTTGGGATGAAACTTGGAATACACACTTATATCATCAAGATCTTACCATATTTCACATATTTTTCCATACCCTTTAAATTTTCATACACAATCCAAAATAACAAACTAATCATTTTTCAAATGTATCAATTTTATTTTTACATATCACTTTGTATTTTTCGAAAAATGCTTTAAATTATTGGACATAACATTTCTAATAAGAAGATTTATGTTTGCATAAAAGATCAAAGATACTGTATGGCCATTTGATTTTTACAAAAATTAGTGGGGCCCTGAGTGGCCAAGTGGTCTAATGTGCTCTCCATTACGGATCACTACCATCTCACCTCTGTCTGTGTAAGTTCGAGTCTTGGATTCGGCCAATGTGGATATGTGAGAAAGCTTGCCAGTAGCTTCTCGAGGGTCGGTGGTTCTTTCCGGGGTTTTCCCGGGTTCTTCCTCCACCATTAATACTGGCCGCCATGTATAGCCTATCGTGTGCTGAAAAATGGCGTTAAACCCAACAACAACAACGACAACAAAAATTAGTAATGAATTGTTGCTGAGAAAATACAATGATTGATGTATAAGACTGCTTATTGTCATTACAATATCTACTGGTGTTTATTAACAACTGGATAAAGGCCTTCACAGAAAATAACCCTTAATTATCGTTAATTAGTTCTCCTTATTAAGTCCATCACCATAACAAAACACCACGTGAGTTTTAAATTAAGTTTGGAAGCTTGGTGATGTTTTCTTATCCAACGAAAATTATGTCTGAGTACATGCTAAAGTGAAGACCATAAACCAATGACGAACTAATCTTATTGTTTCATTATAGTCATACAAAAATAAATTATAAAAACCTTGTCATTTTCTATTGTCAGTTTGAAAGTCATGCACTAGTCCATTAAATTGATTCATATGTATACAATATTTTAAGTGCTTCTACTGTTTTGACTTGGATATAGTTAACATTGTGTTATGAATCTATTCTACGATATACCCCTCTATTGTTATCTTTATTGGTGAGTTCGAATAACAAGTCCCCTCTATTGTTATCTTTATTGGCGAGTTCGAATAACAAGTAATGTGTATGATGGCTGGACTTTACAACATCTGCTGTATGGACAATGGCCTCAATAGCACACTGACATATTTTCATTTCCATAAAGAGAGACTCGTTTCCCTGCTGGCAGACTTACTGATTTGACCTCTTCTATTGAATTTTGCCCTGTATGTGGTTCTAACTGGAATAACCAAAGCTCTAAGCATTTTTAGTTAGTGTGTAAATAGCACTGCATCACCATGTGGTTATTGTTACAATGTATATCGTAATTAAAACAAGAATGAATTGTTGATGTAGAGGTGTTTATTGATAATGGAATATAGTTGTATCCTAATACATGAGGATTTTCACAATTGTTAGATAACTGGAAATAGTCTTTTTTTCTCTTAGCAAAAGCTACATCATTTCCTCTTTTGAATGTAATTTTATTCTAGTCATGTTCAGTTAATTCATATTTGATGTCTAACTTGAAAAACTAAGTAAAGTTTAATCAAAATACTTTGGTCTCTAAAGCTATAAATTTAAACCATACTAAACAGGTATTTTCTTACAGCTGTAGAGAGAGTGCTTAGGAAGGTACCATTCTTATTTCTCAAGAAACAAATTAGTGTTGAGGAATATGTTGAGGATGTTGAGGAAGAAGAGGAGGAGGAGCCATCCTGTCGTACAATTGAGGTTCGTGGATTTGCTGAGAACACTCAGGAAGAGGTGCTTGAGATGTATTTTGAGAACACCAAGCGATCTGGAGGGGGTGAGGTCACTAGTGTTGTAATTGAAGGTGGTATTGCTCTTGTCACCTTTACAGATGAAAATGGTAGGTATATGCATATTTCTTTTGCCTATTTATTTTTAACTCCTACACTGTAGTGAAGAGTGGGTATATTCATTGCAACCATGCATGTCTCCCAGTCTGTCCATTTATTTCTGACAAAGCTTGCCATTGCTTCTCATCTGATGCAAGTTGGAAAATTGTGTTTCAACTTTGTTGGCTAGATATGTATTTAGTTAAGATGTAAAGTTCTATCATTTTGAAAAATTGTCATCAGAGGGGAATTTTCAGAAGCACTTATTATTGATTCCTCTTCTTATCTGTTTGCAGGTTTTGTTTAAATATAGGGACAAGATATGTCTGATTGGTGTTGATCAGGGCTGCATTGATGCACAAGCTTTATAAAAAGTCAAGCTGACCGGTAAATTGAACTTGCCCTAGGGAAATTTGAGCCTGTCCAAAAATATAACATAAAATAGTAGTTAAATTGCAAAAATAAAATATGATGTTTTCTTGAAATTGTGTTATAATTTATCTTCAATTCTTTTTTTATTCTTTTTTGCAAAAATATAAAAAAAAACTTATTCCAATAATTAATGTTATCATGTTAATAGTGAGAGACTGGTGGTTTAAAGTTTGACAGGAAATCTTCAGATTTAGCATGGAATACACTGATCACCAGTCTAAGTTTGATTTTCATCAATCAAACATCTGTTCTCAACCATAGCTAATGCAAGCCTTCATTAGTATTGGATTAACAGATCTTGCAGATGAATTTGTTTAAACATAGTGGACCACAAGAGTCAAGCCCAGGAAATTTGTCTGCTACAAGATGATTTGCATTGCACTAGGGTGTCAAACATTCCAGGTCCAAAAATGATGGAAATTATGATATAAATAAACATATTCAGATCCATGGAAAAAGGCTTGGCTATGGGTTGAGTATGGTGACAAGAAGTTTTGTATGTTTTAATGTTCAGCATGCATTGCATACAGTCAGCCAATCATTTAAGTGCCATTTTCAATGGCACATGCAATTTTATAACTGGTCTGCTAATAGCACATGAAACAAACAAAGGGCACAAGTCCGGTTGTTGATAGTAAATAAACACATCTCTGTCAACCATCAAGGCCCTGATTTGCAGATCCTTTGCAAATCTGAGTGCACAACATGTTATTCACCATGTCTTGATTACTGTCCTGATAAGACCACTTCCCACTGATTACTGTTTTCTGAGAAAGCATGGCATTAACACATTTGATACATATATTCTGAGGACCAAGGCAAAGTTCATGGGAGGTTGAGCAATCTGTCAAATAGTCTGTGTTAAATTTCTCTGACTTATCCCCCCCACCATTTTAGATATTTTGACAACCAAAAAGTTAAAATATCTTAAATGGGATATGAATGGTCAGGGGAAACTCAGAATTTTGGTAAGTGAATCGTTACATTTGGGACTACTGATTGCATACAGATTGACTTTCTCGATGTTTTCCTGTATGTTTCACTGAATGGGCTTTGAATGGCAAACATGTTCTATTTTATTTGGGTGTTTGCTATCTTTTAGTTTGAGAACATTTAGAATTAAGTTTTATCTAAACGCAGCACCGAGATTGAAAGAGGATCCACCAGTAAATGGTGTGATCATGTGATTTGAAAATGTTACAACGTTATGGTTAGTAAATTATTTCCAAGATTATTAAGCAATAACATAGTTGTCTGAATTTTGTGTTTGCATTAAGATTTCTATTTTTCCTGGGTTTCATTGATGGTAATGCACTGTAGTAAATATATGCATGTCAGACTTTGTAGTTGGATCAGTCTGTGGCTAATAAAGACCTGGGCAGTTTAGGGTCCTACTGGTCCTGATGCCTGGCTTAGTGTTTTTTCCAAACACCTTTCCTTGGATTGACAATATTCAGTCTCACAATGATGGACAAGAAAGAGCTAGATGTCAGTAGTCTAAAGAATGTGGAAAATTAAACTCAATGGCAAATGCTGGTTCTTTTAATCTGCAGAGTTCCACATTTTCAGAGAGGAGACTGCAACATTTGCCAGTGGGACTACTAATTTTACCAAAATAGGAGTCCTGTCCTCTTTTTAAAACCATAGTGAGATCTGTATTTAGCACAGGGCGAGCATGTAATGTACTGTTCACAGTACTCCTGTTTGTAATGGGAACATGCTTTAGTCAGCATTTCAAAGGAAATGTTGATTTTTATGCTTTGAACTATTTGGTGGTTAGAAACACAACACCTGTTTACCTGTAAGGATTCTCTGTATTTTGTACAAAATGATTAGCCTGAAAAAAATATTCAATATGGATCGTTTAGGTAAAACTCTGTAAAATGGCAGAATTGGGGGAAAATTATATCTTAACGTTTGGTTCCACTTCTAAAATTTCATTTTGCTAAAAATAATAAATATTTGATCAATGTCATTAAAGTACTTATTCAATGGTTCCTGCGCAAACTGGTCAACCATATGCAGGCATCAAATGGAGCAAATGGCAGTTGTTTATGAAAATGTTTAACCAGCATTATGTGAAAGGAAAACTGGAAAAAGTTTAAAAGTCTAGTGCTAGCCAGAAGTTTCTAAAGATTTATACAGATATTTGGGCATTGATAAAACAGTGTAACAAATGAGTTCATTGTGTTCACTAAGGTGTGTGTAAATTGGATCTTTCTGTTGCACATGGTGGCAGAAGTGACATTAAAAGACATGTTGAGTGTGAATTCCTAAAGGAATGGGCCAAGATACAAAATACAGTTAAGTTTCTGTTTTCATTCTTTAAAGCACAGTAGCTAGCAGTGAGGAAATGCACATATTCTTTGATGAAATGATGATGAGTCATTTTTTGGCAGTGTTAAACTTGCCATTGAAAACAGCTGATTCATTAAACTGAAATTTAAAGAAAATATTTCCTGACAGCAAAATCACAATAGGGAAGGTACACTATTTAAAAATATAGTTAAAAATGGTAGAGAGATACTGGTTTCAGGAAAAGATGTTTATTTTCTTGGTAAAAGAAACATAATTATGTATGTTGTGATTGTCATTAGACAATAAATTTATTTCTTGATGAAGCTTTTTTAATTATTGAACTTTATAGCTATACTACTGACAGCTGTTGAAAACTATGGACCCACTGCTTTTAGACTACTGATGGAGCCGGGAAAGGCTATGCAGGTCTGATTATGCATGAAACCAATATGATGCTAAAGTTAGTTCTCTTTTATGATAAATGTATCTTTAATAACATTTTCTTCAGTTGTGTCAAGTGTTCTGGAACTAAAGCATACTTTGGATGGTCAAGAGCTGAATGTGACAAAACATTTACCAAAGAAAAAGATGTCTGCAATGGAGATAGAGGAAGAGGAAGAAGAAAAGGAGCCTGTTTGTACAGTAGAGGTCAGAGGTTACAAAATAGGATCAGAAAGCACAGTGGAACTGTATTTTGAAAATGGTAGGAGATCTGGAGGAGGCGAGATCAGCAAGTTTGATATAGTTAAAACCGATGGGGTCATTTTCATCACATTTGCAAGTGAAGAAGGTACAATTTTATTTACCTTTTTCGAAAATTCTAGTACAGTCATACCTAACTTTAGTAACACATGAATCCTTCATCAAAGCAATCTGGCTACAATCTTTGATAAAACAAACATACCTTTCATCAAAGGAGGTCAGCATTAAATTTTAATGAAAACAATGGAATCTGATTAATTGTTGCATTTTCCAACTTTGGTTGGAGCATGTTTATTATGCCATGAAACTTTATTTTTGCAGGAAATAAGTTTATCCTTACCATTGCCTCCAATGACAACATTAAACACAAATTAAATTTCCAATCTTTTGAAACCATTAGATATCTGGCTGTCAGGTTAATTGTAGGTGAGATATCTTGCAAGGGTATTTGTGAAATTTTTTATTTTGTTTACATGTTTTTTTGTGCCTATGAATAGCCTTATCTCCTTGGTAGTTTCAGCAAGATGATAGTTGTCCCAGGCAGACCAAAATCTAGGCCAGTATATTTAATGTACATGTAGCATGTAAACAAACAACTATACAGTCATGTTCTACCAGTGACAATGAATATTGTAGGGAATTATTTAGTGACGTGTTAGTTCACAATGGGATATAGATCAAATGAGGGCTACTATATGTGTGTGTGTGTGTGTTATTTGTTTTCTAATGGGATGTGCTTCATACGTGAAATTTCTAACATGTGACCTATACTCGAATTCATGTAATTTACATATACATGTAGAGTACATTAATGCTTTATGCTATACAGGTGTTGTCAATATACAAGTGTATTTCAGACAAGTTTGGTCTTCATTTAATCAGGGGGCCCCGAGTGGCCGAGTGGGCTAAAGTGCTCAACGTTCCAGATCACTGCCATCTCACCTCTGTCTGCGTGGGTTCGAGTCCAAGGCTCGGTTAGCGTGGGTATGTGGAAAAGCCTGCCAGTAGCTTCTTGTGGGTCGGTGGTTCTTCCCTGGGGTTTTCCAGGGTTCTTCCTCCACCAGTTATACTGGCCGCCATGTATAGCCTATCCTGTGCTGAAAAATGGCGTTAAACCCTACAACAACAACATCATTTAATCATAATTTCCAGTGTTTATTTCCTGTCAGTTAAATCATACTTGCTGATGATTGGTCACCTCTATGTAGAATTTTATTTTTCTAGCACCCCTTCCCCCTGCAAACACTTATGTTGACAATATTACCTTGGTCCAGGGGATGTTGAGATCAGTATGTAGTACTGTAGTTTTAAGATTGTGTGCATTAACACTGTAAAAAATTAACTTTGCTTAAATTACTTTCATTTGTTTTGAAAAACCAGTAAAATAAATCTCAGAAACAAGATCTTTAATGTCATAGTTATTGAGACAGATATGAGTATATACAGCCTCTTCAGAAACGGTAGGCCAAATCTGGTGTATAAAAGTTTAGGGTAATTTTACACATCTCCATTCTTATGTTACTTGTTTAGGCTCTAATAAACAGTAATAAAGAAAGAGTGAAAACAACAAGCTTTGAAAAATATAATTAATAAAAATTTATTTCCCTGGAAAAACAATGTAAAAATGAAACAATAAGAACTTACGGTTTTAAGAATCAAATCCAAAAATAATCCAAGAATAATCCATGAATTAAATTTTAGAAGTCTTAATAATAAAATGTTCTAATGAATTCAAGTTCGAATCCCGACGCAAATTCCAAAATGGCAGGCAATGACATATTTTGTACTATGTATAGTTAGTATTGTTCTGTAGTGTCTACAGTTCTGTGTCATTCACAAACAATAATCTGGTGTTTGAATTTCCAAATAAAATTTAAATAAATGTCTTTGTCCAAGAATTCTGATTGAGCACTCATATATTTCCAGGAAAAATAATTAATCTTTTAGAATCCAATTAATTTGAATAAAAATTAAAATATAACTCCAAACTGTCACTACAAAACGAACATCTTTACGTCCCATGTTTAGAAGCCCAACTGAGAAATATCTTTATAAACAAAGGTTATACAGTAACTTCAGACGCAGATCAGATTCCCGTATGAGGGTCAACTCTCCAGAATTTTCGAGAAGTATTTATTCCTAAAAGCATGCAGTCCCAGTATGACATTGACAAAAACCAATAATTTTACTCTAAAAATAAGATAAAAATAGAAAGTTGTTTATTTGACTCACTGATTTGTGAATCAAGGTCAGGAACTAGGTCAGCTTAGGATACAAAGTTTTTGGTGTTTACAACGAACAGGTCAAACTAATTTCTGGAAAATTTCAAATTATAGTGAACAAAATTACACTACTTTGACATATAATGAAATTAAAAATAAAACGATTCTAAACCTTACAAACAGTTTAATTAAATCAAATATAAATTAAATCAAATATACATAACACTCATAAAATCATGTTTACAGCACACATACTTGGGCAGTCCTTTTCTTGTTCATCCATTAAAAATCGAATGCTGAAATATTGACTTCCAAGACACCCATTGGGTAGATCATAACTTGAGATCCTGCTCTGGCTTTTGCATCTAGCAGTGAGTCAATCAAATTCAGGAATCCTGACATAGATGTTGACATGTTTATTTGAGATCATCAGAATATATGTGTTTTGCTAATGCTTAGTTCTTATTATCATCATATTGGCTGACTTCCCACCTTGTCAGACATTATGAAACTTCAGATATTAAGAAATTGTATATTTTTCTATTTGTGGATGTTATTTTAAACAATATAAATGTAAACTTTATTTTCTTGAAAAGATTGTCTTTTACATTTAATTTGCAAAATGATCATGAGAGTTCTACTAATGCACTAGAAAGAACCGGCATTCATAGAAATGTCACAAAAATATAAACATTTCCCATGTATACTTCTTATCTCAACTGGTAATAGATCCAGAGAGCTTATGGGATGATCTGTTGTAAATTGTCCATTTGTCATCAGTATGTCCTTTGGTGCAAGTTTGTTGTTGCTGCTGCTTCTAAACTCCTTGAGGAAATGCCATGAGACTTTAGACACACACATTTATTCCAAGGTCCAATTGATCTTAAATGAAAATGGTGCCACTTGAAGGTCCAATTTGGTTATCATTACTCCTCCTGAATGGATGGATATTTACTTGGGATTTTCCTTAAATAACTTTTTGATGTCTGGTTAGTCAGAAAGAAAAATGCTGCCAATCTAATATCCAACTTGACTGCCATAGCAGCCATCTTGAAAATTTTGTTATTCCTACTTCTGCTGAACAGAAAGTCATATCGACATTGGATTTTCATCAAAAGACTTTTTATGATGTCTAGCTGGTCAAAAACAAATTTTGATGTAGATCTGCCACAAGGGCCATCTTGAAAATTCAGTTATCACTAACCCTCCTGATTAGATGGTAATGTCAGCATGGAGTTTTTCCTAAAACTCTTTTTATGTCTAGTTAGTTCCAACGAAATGGTGCTAATAATCTTGTGTCCAATATATACACCACAGTTACAGTTTTGAAAATCTTGTTATTTCGACTCCTCAAAAACAAAAATTGACATCGCTATAATATGGGGCTTTCACCAGCAGACTTCTTATGATTTCTAGTTGGTCCTGAATGAAAATTGTACCAATCTGACATCCAAAATGACCACCTTGGTAGTTATTTTGAAAATCTTGTTATTGATGAAGAATGTCTGATATCATTTTAACACTTTGCAGTAAAAATGAGGAAATGATCTTATTTTGAATTTCTGAAAATTGTTTTTTATCAGTTGAGTGTCAGTCCCTCTAAAATAGAAAGGTACCCTGTTGTTGTTGTAGGGTTTAACGCCATTTTTCAGCACACAATAGGCTATACATGGCAGCCAGTATTAATGGTTGAGGAAGAACCCGGAAATGCCCGGAAAGAACCACTGACCCATGAGAAGCTACTGGCAAGCTTTCTCACATACCCACATTAGCCGAATCTGAGACTTGAACCCACGCAGACAGAGGTGAGATGGCAGTGATCCGTAACGGAGAGTGCTTTAGACCACTCGGCCACTCGGGGCCCCAAAGGTACCCTGTCATTATCAATGACTATCAATTGTTACCAGTGAAGAAGATATCTAGATTATGATATCTAGCTTGGTCCTCATTGAAAATGATGCTGATCCAACATGAAGTCACAATGAACATATTGAAAATGTTATCACTAATTTGCCTTGATGTAATACCAAACAGATATGGATTAAGTGAAAACAACAAACACTATGTACGTAAATGAGATGTTTATGATAATGATTATGAGACTCTCTACCAAAAATACTTAATTAAACAACAATTAAATGAATCAAAATAATAATGAAAAATTTAAACCAACAAGAACACTGTGTTAAGCCTTAAAACCAATATTCATTGCCATACACTGTGTTAGTATTCTTTCAGTGGGCATGCTCTCAACAAGACATTATAACACCAAAGCTGGAGCTAGACACTCCCATAATATATACATAAATTCAGTGGATAATATTATGATATGCTAAAGGTTCCTGAAGTTATAATATGAAACTTATGTAGTTTTGCATTCACCGTGAACATGATTTTAATATATATGTAGATGTGGTTCATATTACTAGATGAATTATTCAGTTAAAAATATAAAATTCACAGTTCAAAATTGATATACTTTGAAATAAGTTATCATGGGGCTTCTCTACCCTCTTGACAAGCTCAAGGATTCTTTGGAATTCCAGCAACCTAAATGCAAAATGCTGATATCTGTGGAATATCAAAGTACACCACATCCATGTAGACTTTGTGGTAATGTCACTTGCCAGCACAATGACTGATTTTACCTGTCAGACCACATTCACCAAGCCATTATCATGTCACTTTTGCCAGCTGTGTTGTTCATTTGCTAGCTCTCTTGCTTTTTTTCCAACTTTTGAGTCCACACTGCCAGCTATGTTGCCCAGTTGCTAGCAGTATTGTCAGCAAAAAATGAGCAAGCTTTATTTTGTAATAAGGTTGCATTTAAAAGCCATCCTCCTCCACCCAGAAAAAAATTAGCCTTGCAAATGTTGAAGGAAGAGCCAATTATGTATATAAATAGAAAATGACAATCAGTACTTTGCCAGAAAGGTTGCATTTTAAAGAAGAACTGGTCTTACAGAAACACAAGAACTATTTTATCTTTATGCAAAATTCATTTTTGTCAGCATTCGATGGAACATAGGTAATGATATCCAAAAATATGTTGATCCATCTGTTCATTTTTAGTTCCCTGTTTAATTTCTACAAAGTAATTGAAGTTTTCCACCATCTACCATTCCCAGACTTTGAAGGCTGGTTGGATTTGGGACAAGGAAGAAACCCGTCAGTTTGGTTCCAAATATCAAAGGTCAGGGTCACAGAGACAGTAAGAAGGAAAACTGTTTCTCACATTAACTGGTTTACCTGTTGCCATGACCATCCTCAGTAAATAGCCTGCATCTGAGATTACAAAGACATCTGAGATTCAGTGGTCAAGATCACAGTATCTCTAAGAGGAAAAATTGTTTCCTCACAATATTTTGAGTTATTTATCACCTGCTTTGACTAAATTTTGTGGATGGCTTGAATCGGAGACAAGGAAGACCCTATTAATTTTTAGAGTTAAAAGGAAGACCCTATTAATTTTTTGAGTTAAAAGGAAGGCCCTATTAATCTGGTAATTAAAAGGTCAAAGGTCATGGTGAAAGGAAATCCATGAAGGAAAATTATTTCCACGACATAACTCCAGTTTCATGCTACAAACCATGACCAGACTTAGTTGATGGCTTGCATTTGAGACAAGAAAAGAACCTTAATTGAATTGATATAAGGGACAATGAATTAAATGTCAGGGTCACCAAGATGGAAAGAACAAACATGGTTTTGGCAAATGAACTTGGGTTCTGTGGTTTTTTTTATACCTTTACCATGTTTTTTTATATAGATAGCTTGCATTTGAGAAAACAAAGACAACTATTGATGTAGCAGAGTATATCATTTAATATTCACCACTGAGTGACATTAACATACCATAGCACACATGTAGCTATGAAATTGGTACTTTACTTTTGACTGCCAAGTCTCTGATCAGATATGAGGGTTATAGATAAAAGAATTATAATAATATTATTTACCACATGGTAGCTAATATATCTGTTATGGTACTCTTATTTTCTACTTTTAGCTTACTGTGTGTTACAGTTAAAAATGAACCCATTTAATTTAAAAGGCAAATTACAAACTATGAATAAGGGTGCCATACCACAGTAAATGGCAGTTCATTTTTAAGCTAGATAAAACTTTCAATGAGAAAGTGTAGCTGTAAGTACTCATTACTTGCAAGGTTATTTGTAATGTTTTTGTTCACCAGACCAAAAGCCATGTTTGGTATCATCATTTGCACATTTAAAATCTGTCCATCAACACTTACTTGCATGTGAACAAGGGAAATGGTTAATTTTTTAATAGATTGTGATCAAACTTGGTGTGTAAGATTATAGTACTGAGCTCTTGGATGAGTTTGATTGTAAGTGACACTAGTTGTTCTTAATCAGGCAGTCTTGCATGTGATTGACTGAGCTTATGCACTGTTCAACAGTTGGTGATCAAACTTTCAAATTTGCTATGTAACACTTATATCACAAAGATCTTGCATGAGTTTGATTAAAAGATTAAAGTTGTTTTAACATGTTCATCAAATAATTTAAAAGCTAACTGGTATCAGTCAAGTTTTCTTTTACTTTTTTAAAACTGGAATCAATACTTCATTGGATTAATTCACAAGATTTTAGTAGCTTTTGACCATTTCAGTTAACTTCAAGGTAAAATTCTCAGATACTTTCATTAGATTATCACATCTTGATTAAAATACTTCCATTTTTCAAGAAAGTATATTGTTTTTTCCATATTATTCACAAAGCCTAAATTTATGACCAAAATGTTCTAAAATATCAGCCTCAAGCTTGTTGTGCTAGCCAATAACTAATCTAAAGGCAATACACATCATTTCAAAGAAAACATTTATAGTTTTTCCAAGAGATTCATATGAACATAGAGTATAAAAGCATTTTTACCCTGAATGATCACTGACTTAATTGAAGAATGTGGAATTTTAGTCTCTGTTGAAAGCTTCTGATAAGTGTTTGAAAACTTTGCCATTTTATGGCATGCAGATATTACTCTATTGAATTTGAATTGTCCTTTTACCTTTTAATTATAAGATATCATTTTAATTCCTTCTGGATTGTAATTTTTACTCCCAAACTTTTATAACGTGATTGTTACCACAAATATGGCAGCATCAATCATTTTCTGGTATACGTCAGATAAATGAAACTTTTTATTTAATATTTTCAACATTTTAAATGGTTTTTCAAAAAATGATACATTTTCTTGATATTTTTTGTATCTAATGTAGTTTGATGCTGAAGATAATTATTTCTCAACCATGTTTCAGTTGCAAGAAGAGTGGCAGATTGTAAGCATAACGTAGCAGGATGCACTCTTGATGTAAAATTGTATGAACCACCCAAACGTAAATCTGTCCGAAATTTGTCTCGGACTTCCAGCAAAGAACCTGAAGAATCTGTACCTCACTGTACGATTGAGGTTAGAGGTGTGACCAGTAAAATTGTTGGGACCCTTCAGCTTTACTTTGAGAACAAGAAACGTTCAGGAGGAGACGAGATTGTAAAGTTTGAGTACAAAGAGGAGAATAAAATAGCTTACATCACATATGAGAGTGAAGAAGGTAAGTCATTATTCCAACCAGCATTCATACTCAGTTGTATTTTCATTTACGAATTAAATCTGTTTTTTGTTGTTGACAGTGCTAATATGCATATGGTATGGCCTTGCATATATTATCATTCAGTTTTCCTCCATCTGCATTTCTGTTTTCAACTGCGATGGACTAATTTCAACTACATTTTATGGTAATTCATTGTACCATTTTGGCCTTTCATATAAATGCAATAAACTGTTGCAAAACTAGTTTCTCACTAGCCTCAGTGCTTTTGACTCCACCCAAACCAAATCGCAAGCTTATTTTTTAGGTTGCAGCAATCTTGCTACAAGGTTGTTATGTAAGCTTGCGGCAAGCTTAGATTTGAAACTGTGGCAAGCTTGCTTAATTGCAAGCTTGCACAAGCTAGTATTAGAGAAGCTTGCAATAGGTAAGCTTGTGTGAGCTTGTCATGTAAGCCTGCAGCAAGTTTGCATGAGCTTGTCATGTAAGTTTGCACAAGCTTACTAATTACAAGCATGCAAATCAAAGCTGAACTAGCTAGCTGCATCAGAAGAACTGATATGGCATCGATTAAATTATTCTATACATGGTCACATACCTCCATTTTTTTAGCCCTTGATGTGCAAAAAGTATGTAATATTAAATATTAAAATGAAAATGTTAATATATGGTGAACATTAATTAGCATGAGATCTTACTGTCACAATGAAAGAAAAGAATGAAGTCATCAAATCATTTAATATTTAATCAGATACAAATATAAGAGCGTATGAACTTGTTTGAGGAAACTCCTTATACTTTTTTTCTGTATGGCTTTAGAAATGTGCTACTAATTTACTTATGTGAAAATAAATCAATTTGGGGGAGGCTGGTGTCAAATGGTTAAGTTCCCTCTCTCATCTGTCAAAATGATAAACTATTAGGTGAAAACAAGAATGTTTGCCATTTGAATTACTCTGAACAATGTCTTCTAAACAAAATCCTCAGAATACAATTCTGCATCCTCCTCTGCTTCTAGTGTGATTCAGGATAATCCACTGAAATGGATTACAGCAACATGTACTATGAGTGTATGTAACCAGGGGGAGAAAACCTGAGTATTTACCTCATTGGCAAAAGCATTTCATTTCAAGTCCAACAAATATCAGTAAATATTATTAAAGATCATTCTTTAATGAGCTCCTAAATTTTACTTTTACCATCCATTTTGAAAGGCACATGTCAAACAAATGGCACTTCAGAGCTTTACATAAAAATAAAATCAGATGAAACTGATTAGGTACCTTATGAAATTTTGAAATAAAATAACTTCCATTGAACAATTTTTGAATCTGATTTGCGAGAGGAAAGAAAGACCCTAAGAATAACGGAAATGAGATTCACAAGCGTGCCTTTAATTTTAAAATCTCATAGCCCTATTGTCGATAACTGACAGCACTGCACCAATTACTGCAGTTTGGCAAGTGCAGAAATGAATAATAATGATCTTCAGAGTTGTCATCTCAACCATTGGATGAAGCAACATTACAAAGTCATTTTTGATGTATTTAAATCACAAAAATGAAACAGAACACTGCTGCCAATCTACAGTCCCGAAAAATGGCAAAATACAACACACTCTTAAGTTTACTCAGCAACATGATAACTCAGTGACTTCAAATTATCTCTCCATTTATATAATCGGTTACAACACAAATATTGCATCAGCAGGCAATGAAATTCACAGAATTAATGTGCTAAATTGTGACGGTTCAACTTTGAAAATTGCGCCTAATTTTTAATGCAACACTACAATGTATGTTTTGTGTTCATGCGACTCAAATATGTTGTGTGTATATTTAGAGGTCATAAACCAGTCTGCTGACCATAAACAGGGAAAGTAACTGCCTTTAATGACTTGATATGGAAAACCACATTTCATCTTCCATGGTTTGATTTGATTTCTTTTTAAAAAAGCAAAATGCACAAAGCTCAATTCTTTATAGAATGTTGGCAGAATGGGATGCAGCTCTCTCTCTCTCTCTCTCTCTCTCTCAGAAAAACAAATATTGTATATATGTTAAACTTTTAATTAGTAAGTAAATAACTGACAATTTTCTTTTCTTCTGGCAGCAGATTGTCACTGAAACAAATATGTGACATTTCTTTCAAAAACTGAATGCGAGAAGTTAATATTACAAGAGTTACTGAGACTATATTTGATGGTGCAGTTGGTAAATAGCATTTACAAGTACTTAACATAAAATATCTTGCTGTATTAAGTTAGTCTGTAAATAACTTTGCAATCAGCAATTACTATCTATTTTACAGGATTTTACTAAATGGAATTCTTTATTCAGTCTTCCATATATGTTCTACATTAAAGTTTATCCACTGTGCTGCTGCTTGATGAATGACTGCAGATGCACTCCTTCATTCTTTGCAATTGTAAATAAATTCAAAAAAGATGTGCATTTGTAGATGAAACCACATTCAGGTTCATGCATGTTTGATTCACATTTATACTGGGAAATTGTATGATAATTTGTAGCCATACCTCTTGAAGACATTGTTGGTCAGGGTTTATTTATTAATTTTTTAAAAGATAAGAGCTGTATCATACTAAGACCTAATACTGTGGAAAGTGATTGAATTAGTTCTATAGCAAACATTGGATGGGATGGCTTTGTTAATATACTGGTTATGTGTATTTGTAAGGAGAAGTTTTTGTATAGTTTAAAACTGTTTTACCTGTAGATTGAAATATTTGTATTTTTAGGAACATAAACAGATTAAAGACAACCAATAGTTATTTTATGATTATAATCCATGTCACTCACTGACAAAATAGCCAATTCAGTGTACAATCACTTAACACATTAACCCCTAGCGTCGACTTAACGGGGCAGAGATAATTGACTAATGCCGAGCTCTGTACCATCAAGGTCATGCATGATACACTAAAATGGGTTGTATTATACAAAGATAGACAGATGTAGCTCTACAATGATACCAAATAATCTGGAATATCTAGTTGCACTACAAAATACAGATAAAAAAACTCATTTTTTGGACCCGACTTTTTTCTACCCAAAATTTGCCTGTGGTCGGAATCCAATTTTGTATCTGGATTTTAGCCTTTTTGGTTTCGGATCTAAGGCAAACCGGTATGAACTGCAAACAGACAGATGAGCCTTTGCAAAAAGTAGGATTAGATGGGCATTTGGAATAAAGAGTGGTCTCAATACAAAAATAATGGCTCTGTTTAGCAAATTTTTTTATATAAAAATCCAACTTTTACCCTTCTGCTCATGCGCAAGTCAAATAGCCAACGAAAATCGATGTTTCTAACATCACTAGGCAGTATGTTATTGAAAGATTACTGGGGATTTGGTTTTTTCGGATCTATTCAGAAATAGCTTTCAAAATGTGTTTCCTACTCGATTTTCAGGCAAAAATGACAAAATCCTCCAGGGGTTATTGTGGTAAAGAATTTCTTTTATATGCAGAAAGCTCAATTGTTTATCTAAACTGGCTGATATATTAAACAAAATATATCATTAAATTGGAAAAAAGATATTTGTAGAAATAACTTACATTTTATATTAAACATTATGATAAGAAATATTTTAATTTGAAATATATATTAATAATGTTTCTATTTAAGTTCAGACAGAGAAATGTTGAAATAATACATTTTATGTATGTAGCAGCTAAGTACAACTGTTTAGGATTTCTGCAAGAATTGAAAATGTGATGCTATGAATCAAAAACAAAATAACGTTTAGATTTGCCTTGTTTCCTACTGCAGTCATGATATATAGTCAAAATGTATATTCAACGTTTCAACAGGAACTGCCTGATTTCATGCAGGAGCTATAGCTAGCTGCCAACTTTCAACTTTCATGACTGATTAAATTACTGCAAGGTTGCATGCAGGCTTATGTAGAATTTTAGATTTTGCAATCTTGCAGACTTAATGAGAAAATTCCTTTTGCAAGCTTGAATTTTAGATTTTCCAAGCTTGCAGAATTGGAGAAATTCCTTTTGCAAGCTTGTGCAATCTTGAATATCAGATTTTGCAAGCTTGCAGACTTGGAGAAATTCCTTTTGCAAGCTTGCGCAAGCTTGAACTTTAGATTTTGCAAGCTTGCAGACTTGGAAAAATTCCTTTTGCAAGCTTGTACAAGTTTGTGTGAGCTCTCTTACTAGCTTGTGCAACTTCAACTAGCTATTGTGGTAAGCTTGCAGCAAGCTTGTGGTAAGCATGCATTTTGGTTTGGGTGCAGTTGAGTCTTTTTCAAAGGCAGGTACAAAAATCTAGAGAAGACAATAAACACAAAAAAACATTAAAGTTATGAAAGTTCACATGTTTATTTCTACTGGAATCAGAGCTTGAAAATGTTTTATATTTTGACTTAAGTTAACTTGACAATGTTTTATGTTTGGACATAAGTTGGCTTCAGGTTGACTGATGATGATATGTATCTAATTTATATCAACATACAAATGGATGAGCCATATTACCATCTGTTATTTTATGTAATTTGGTGTAACGGTAAATTATATCCTGGATATTTTATTGTTTTAATAGTAATTATAGGTGGCATGACTAATGAGCAAAATGAAAAGAAATATTTAATTTAAAAATGATGGCTGTAAAAGATGATTTTATTTTTGTGTCCATGTCTTTCTGTAGCCTGCTTTATTAAGGATGCATGGTTTGTGTGTTCTATGGTAGCAAATATATCCAGTAGGATTCCTTTTCTCTCCTGGTTCAAGAAAACTTGTTACAGCATGTTAAGTTAGATTAACCTACTGGAACCTTGGCTACTGAAGATGCCAGAATGGATGGACATTTTATTTGTTATAATTACTTTATAGTAACTGTTGTTCCAGTTTAAAAATGATCATGTTAAAGTTTCCAAACAGCTTTGATGGCCATCTTGAAAGTCTTTGTATGGCTAATTCTCCTTAAGGGATGGTCATACCAACATTGACTTTTCCCTAAAACAATAATAGCAATATATAGTTAGTTATAATGAGTAAATGGTGGCATTATCATAGCAATTTCAGTTAAATACTTCTTGAAATATTTACTTGATTTTCAATTAAAATAATGCAGTGTCAAATTACCAACTAATCTGCACATTTGCAAAGGAGTTTTAAAACCATACCATTTCACCTTTGCAGGTTGGTCTCTTTACTTTCACATTCACAAATACTCCCAATGATTATGACTCAATGATCTTCTTGACCAGCTGGGAGACCAGCGCTTAATATTGCCTCAGAGAGAAGAGAGACAAAGCTTTGTTTCTCCTTCAAATACGTTCCCCGATCACATTAACATTAGGATATAAGCCTGCTACCTCTCGAATCCAGCCCTACTAAAAGACGAAAATTCGTCTTTTCGGTCTATCTCATATAGACCAAAGGGCAATGACTCTTGCCCCTTACCTCCCCTTGCCACCGCCAGGTGTCACTAGTTTTTAAGCTTCGCTTGTACTGATAACACGTACATTATACCTCCAAACAATCCAAGCCATCTTAGCATTTGTACCAGCGACACGAGAACGTCGCTGGTACAAAACTCATTCAGACGCCTTCAGTACGGATCTTCTGGCCCTGGACAAAAATATGGAAGCAGTTTACATGTCCACTCCACTGTTTTACAAAGTGGACAAAAATGTATTCCATGCCACGTCAAATCTAGTCCGGAACATAGTCGCTACGTCTTCAATGTTAGACTTGGCTTCATTAGCCCTTTTTCCGACTCGCAGAAAAATCTGACAATGACCACGCTTGGGAAGCGACGGCCCGGATTGCTAGAGTTATTAACAGGACAGCTCACCATTCCATGGCTAATGCGTTGACTACTTCTGCCAACTTAGACCTGATACGACGTGACACATGTCTGTTGTCCACGTCGCTCAAGCCCCATCATACTCTGGCTTTACGGATGACTCCGTTTGGGTCGCCTTTACTCTTTGGAGGAAAAATTGAAGAAGTTCAGAAGCATGCAGCTCAGGAACTGTTCCTCCAACTCGCCGCCCAACCCTCACAGGCGTTTAGAAAAAATCAGCCCCTGCCACAGCCCTCGCAGGTGTTTAGAAAAAATCAGCCCCTGCCACAGCGGAGGGATGATTGGCGGACCAGGGACAAGGGATCCTTACAATCAAATGTGCAGTATAGATCCCAACCCAATGCCAGGAGACAACGGTCTAATCAAGCTAGGAGGCAACCATACAGAGGCGGTAAGAAACAAAGTTTCTCCGTCTTCAAGCCTCCTAACTCTAAAAATTGACATACCCTCTCCACCACCCGCGGCCAGCCTACCTGTGGGCGGCCGCCTCCTGCAATTTCAGGACCACTGGACTGCCTTTTTTCCTCAGAACGATTGGGTGATCCAGGTCATTTCGGAGGGACTTCGGATTCATTTATCCAACCCCCTCCCCTGTCCTCCTCTCCCCTCTTCACGGACGTACCATCCGATCGGGAGAAGGATACCTTTCTACAACAGGAGATACGGTCACTCATAGAAAAACGGGCAGTGGAGATTGTGAAAAAAAAACGCAATCGCCGGGGTTTTATTCCAGGCTGTTTCTTATCCAGAAGACAAAAGGCAAGTTGAGGCCAATCATCGACCTGAGTCGTTTCAACCAATACATTTTACCACCGAAATTCAAGATGGAAATGGCAAGATCAATCCGTCTTTCCATCCGGCGGGACGAGTATGTCGTCAGTCTAGATATGACCAACGCATATTTTCACGTCCCTATCCACCCCGCGTCACGGAAATTTCTCCTATTCGCTTACCGCGACGTGGTTTATCAGTTCCAGGTCCTACCCTTTGGCCTCAACATCAGCCCTTGGGCTTTTACCAAGGTTATAGATTGCGTCGTCACCCTGTTCCACTCGACTTCATCTACAGGGATGGCAGTGTACTTGGACGACATCCTCCAGAAACATATGGTAAGTTCTATTCTGCTCAAAGGCAGAAACGATCTTTTAGCACTTTTAGATCATCTAGGCTTTCTCGTGAACTGGGAAAAGTCCGATCTCCGTCCATCTCAGCGTTTTGTCCATCTGGGTATGGAGTTTCTCACCGATCTGAATCTGGTACGGCTTCCTCGCGCTCGCGTAATCCGGATCGTCGAACTCATCGAGTCCGTTTCCAACAGGACATGGATTTCAGCGAGAGAATTCTTGCAACTCCTCAGATTATTCAATGCGGTGGCGGACTTGATCCCGCTTGGCCGTCTTTTGATGCGTCCCTTACAAATGACGTTACTGGCACAATGGCGCCCCTTTTCAAGTCTCCTCAATCAAACAATAATGATCACGCCCGAGATACGATCGTTCCTACGTCAGTGGCACAACCCGTACCGACGCCAGTACCTACGGTTGGGGTGCCCACCTGTTGCCGAACTTCGCTACAGTCAGTGGCACATGGGAGCCAGGAGAGAGGCCTCTCCACATCAACCTTTTAGAAATGAGGGCTGTCATCAATGCCTTTCATTTCTGGAAGGATCAACTCTCAGGAAAAACTGTCCTCATTATGTCAGACAACTCTGTGGTGGTGACTTACCTCCTCAAACAAAGGGGCACCAGATCACCAGACCTGTGCATTCTGATCTAGCAGTTTCTACATTGGTGCGACAACCTCCACATCAACGTACAAATCAGACACATTCCCGGCAGACTCAATGTCTTGGCCGACACTCTATCAAGGAAAGGTCAAATCATTCACACGGAATGGTCACTCCATCAATCAGTCTTTCTTCGGATTTGCACACTTTGGGGGCGTCCGATGATCGATCTTTTTGCGACAAGGTGGAATTGCAAGGTGCCCACCTTCGTCTCTCCGGTTCCAGACCCAGAGGCTTGGGCTGTGGACGCTCTGTCAATCAGCTGGGAGGGGTTGTGGGCATTCGCCTACCCTCCCACGGTTTTGGTACCGAAAATAATCCAGAGGTTAAGGGGTCAGAACTGTCAGATGATTATGATTGCCCCTCTCAGATGGAACAATTCCTGGGTCACTGATATACTCGATCTAGCGATAGATCTACCCAGGAAGATTCCAACCAGCCCAAATCTTCTCAAACAACCACGGTCACAGGTGTTCCACCCCTGCCCGGACCATCTTCTTCTTCACACTTAAGGCTCTTGTCCGGGCAGCCTTGCAAGACAAACAATTTAAACCTTCGATTGTGGAGAGAATCTCAAGAGCAAGAAGGCCCTCCACTCTGAAGGCTTACGAGGGAAAGTGGCGTGTTTTCAGGGACTGGTGCCATATCAATAACATCGTCCCTTTGAGTGTCTCAATCCCTCAACTGGCCAACTTTTGTCTCTGGCTTTTCGAGGAGAAACAGTTGGCCCCAATTACTATCAAAGGCTACCGCTCCATGATATCAGACACATTCTGCCATCATGGTAGATGTGATATTGGGCATAACAAAGATCTATTAGATCTTTTAGCCAATTTTGATTTCAATCGACCAAAATCCCTCACCCTGTTTCCAAAATGGAATCTGTCCTGGGTTTTAACATGGCTCAATTCAGACAAATTTGAACCTTTAGCCCACACTTCGTTAAAGCTACTATCATACAAAACATGTTTCTTGATAGCCTTAGCTTCAGCATGCAGGGTGAGCGAGTTACATGCCCTTTCCAGTGACCCGAACTTTCTTCAGTTCAGATCAGATGGTTCGGTGGTCCTCCTGATGCAACCAGGCTTTGTAGCCAAAAATAGGTTACCATCCATTGGCAATCAAAGAATCATCATTCGCTTGCTCTCTTCCATAGATAAATCAAGAGCAGCAGCCATGCAAGATCCTGTTCATGCACTCAAGCACTATTTAAAACGCACAGAGGCATGTCGGGACACACGTAAGTGCCTCTTTCTTCTGGTCAAAGCTGGTAAACGGGATATCACCCCTCAAGCCCTTGATTCATGGCTGAAGTGGGTTATATGCTC
Organism: Sinohyriopsis cumingii; assembly: GCA_028554795.2. Lineage (NCBI taxonomy): Eukaryota > Metazoa > Mollusca > Bivalvia > Unionida > Unionidae > Sinohyriopsis > Sinohyriopsis cumingii. The sequence goes on along the minus strand of JAPYKE020000583.1, from coordinate 74,543 downwards.
AGCGTACTCTGAGGTCTCGCAAGATCAGAGTCGCCTCATGAAGATTACGGCTCATGAGATTAGAGCAATCTTGGCGAGCCTGGCATTCGAACCCAATATTTCGATCCGAGATATAATAGAAGCTGTTGGCTGGCATGCAGAGTCAACCTTCTCCAGTTTTTATCTCAGAGATTTGGCTTCGCAGACGTAAACCTTGAATCTGGTAGGTCCGGTGTCGGCAGCCCAGATGACCACCAGACCCATTTAAAACAATCAGCACAGCCTATCAGCTTCGCTGGATTCGCCAGTGAAATTTCATAGGTAAGAAGATTTCAATAACTATCTTCTTAACCGTATATAGGGGTCACATATAACGGGACCCTAGGCTGTGTTGCTGATGAAATTAGGAGAACGGGTTATCGTTCAAATGGGGAATCCAGTCATCATTCCCTAGAAGGTACCCGGAGTGGAGGTAGGATGCTCAGCATTCCCTCCTCCTATTACTTATTTTCCTAACGTTAATGTGATCGGGGAACGTATTTGAAGGAGAAAGCAAATTTTTAGTAAATTGTGTTTCTCCGAGAATACTTACCCAATCACATTACTTAAAAACCCTCCCAACCACCCGCTATGCGAGCATCCTCATATAATATATATCACTCAGCTTAAAAAAACTAGTGACACCTGGCGGTGGCAAGGGGAGGTAAGGGGCAAGAGTTATTGCCCTTTGGTCTGTATGAGATAGACCAAAAAGACGAATTTTCGTCTTTTAGTAGGGCTGGATTCGAGAGGTAGCAAGCTTATATCCTAACGTTAATGTGATCGGGTAAGTATTCTCGGAGAAACACAATTTACTAAAAGTTTGTTTTCTACTATTAAGGGCTATGGGGCAGCCCTATTCAACAAACTTGCATTTTCAAAATGTCCATCCTTCAGTTCCGATTCTCATATTGCTGACTTATCAGGCATTTTGAGCTGCAGAGGCTGTTGTCTTGTTCTTTAATGCCCAGATGGAATCTTGCACGTATCTTGTGGTCCTAACTAAAACCTTCGAACCATCAGGTGTTGCTTGTTTTGAGAACCCATAACCTTGCAAATGGTTTTTTTGCTCTTCATCAGTAAGATGAAGGAATGAGCTTCATGCTCTGTCTATTGAACAGGGTTGTCTATGGTTCAGTGTCAATTAAAAGTCAGTGTCTCTCCTTTGTCAAACAGTTTTCTTTACAAGAAATACAGCATCTGTCAGAAGCACTCCTTATTGAGATCGCCAGTTTGAGTTGTATCTCTCCAGTGGTGAAAATATATCAGCTCTTATGCCTACTCAGGGTTTTATGATTATATCTGGCCACTTATAAAGGGAGAAGGAAGTATCGGAAGCATCTTTTCCTTACCTGAAAGGGCACTGCTGCTGTTTTGTTATCCACTATTTGAAGGTAGATCATGCTATTCACTAGAGGTTATTTGTCCCTTGCCATCAGGGGCCTGTTATTATGAAGCCATTGCGACCACAGGGGTCTATCTAACTCAGCAGTCATTGGAAGATGTTATGGGGGCTGTATTTTTTGTTGTCACGCAACACCACATCATTCTACCTTTGTTCCCTGGTGTACAAGAGTGAAGACGTAAGTTCTCTAGGGCTGATAGTCACGGCACAAAAATAGCCCAAGCAGATACCAAGTTAAGGTAGTGGTCATTCCCACACTAAATGTATTTCCTTGTTTATACCAAAGCCATCAGCCTCCCACCTAACTGGCACATTCAGCTATGCAATATTGCTGGTAACATATTACTGATATTGAAATGCAGTTGAGGTGGGTGTCCAAATTAATTTTTAACAATGTAATGTTTACCTGCTACTATTGCCAGATTCCTTTCAACCACCCCACTTTGTTGTCAAATGAGTAGACTTGTCCTGAGAAAATACATGTTTCATGGGTAGCAGACTGGGTCGGTGTTCTACTAGTCTGAACCTTCCAGAACATTCTTAGTTCATCCATTGGATGGGGAATGAAGGTTCATTTGTTGGTTGGTTATACAATACAAAGTGACTTAACAATGATCAATAATGATGTGTATCATGCAATTTCTCCTTTATTTCTAGTTGCCAAGAGGGTTGTTTCTCATGGTCAGCACAAAGTGGAAGGCCAGTCATTGGAAGTAAAACTGTACATACCTCCTCCACCCAGGCCAACCTATGAAGACAGGATTCTGTTAGTAGGGCTTAATAGTAAAGTGACCCAGGATGGCTTGACCAATTTTCTGGAGGCCCGAACAAACCTGACCCCAGTTAAATTTCTCTATGGTGAGGACAAGCAAAGAGTTATCATCACATTTGAGGAAACCATTGGTAAGTTATAATTAGGAACAAAATAAAGACAAAACAATTCAAACAGTCAGGCAGTCATAAGAAACTATTCAAGTGTTAGAGGGAGCTAGTTTACATATTTACATGATGATGATGATGATGGTTTTTAATGGGTGCAAAAATTGGGTAATGGATTCCAAACCCCAAAATACAGTATTATGCTAATGAAAAGGAAATAATTCTTATAAAATTGTTATGTTGATATTCCTTGGTAGGAGCATCTTTAGAAAATCTCAGCCAAATAAGTTAATTATAAGCAATATGAAATGAATCCTTTACATCCAGAGTAAATGGCAATGTAGGCCTATTTATGTATAACTTGTCATGTTGCCAATAAAGTCTGAAAAAATCAGCTGTTACAGATTAATTTGATCCATTTAAAAATATTCTTGTACAATATGGAACCCCACATCCAAGTATTAATCGCTTAACTTTAAGAAATCCCAAAATAAGCAGCTTCTTTTCTTACATTTAGTTGTGACTTCATACCAGGAATTATAATCTCATTATTGAATATGTTGTCTTGGAAACCCATAAAAAAGTAGATTTAAAAATGGATGAATTAGCTTTTCAGGGTTTTAAAAATCACAGCAAACTACCCTGTTACAGCTTGATCAAATCAAAAGATCCAGTCGAAGTCTGCTTTAATATACCTGCAAGATACACACTATTCAGACTGAAAGTTAAAAAATGTTTCTTTATTTTACTTCTAAGAACCATCAGAGATTGTAATTTTTTTGTCACCACTATTAATCACTTTTACTGAATCTACATAAAACCAAACTGATACATTTTTGAAATTTAATTTGATCAAGTTCTGTCTGAAACATGGCATCATGATCATTACACCAAACTAATCAAGCCAACACTTTCAAGTTTATATTTATGGACCAGGAAGGTTCATAAGCAATCATTCTCACCAGGATGGAACAAGACCATATTATTAATAACTATTCAGTTTTATGGGGATAGTTAGGATAATGTATGATATAAATATCTGTGTTCAGCTGTCATTCAAAAAAAAAATAGCAGCGCAAGAAACAGATTTTGCCAAATAAAAAATAATATCAGAGCCATATTAACATACTGATTAATTGAAAAGGTTGGGCATAGAAATGGATATCCTACTTCCCTTTGAAAATATCTTGTTTGTACCCAGGTCTGCTGTGTATCCTCATTAAGTACATGTATAACAAACAGTATTGGCTGTGCATTTATATATTAAACTGCTTATCTCATGGTAAGAGGAATTAATGCCAAAGCAAACTTTATTTTTTAACAAAATTGTTTGCTGTACATGCCAAAATGGCAGAAATGGTGCATGCTGAAGTTAAGGCAACATTAGATGCAGTGCTGGAATTAAAAATCTGCTAGAGATTAGAGATTCAGATTAATTGGCTTTACCAAAAGCATGTTACATGTCTAAGCTCTTACAGAAAGTAACAAGAAAAAAGCAAAGACAGCAAGCTTTCTAAAATTTAACAATTAATTTATTTCCCTAGAAAAACAAGGTAAAAATGAGAAAAAGAACTTAGGTTTTACAAATCAAATCCAAAAATTTTCCAAGAATTAAAAAATAAAAGTCCTAAATGAAACTATTGTTTCAAACCCAATGAAATCCAAAATGTAAGACGATGACATCAGTTGTAATCTGTGAAGTGCTGCAGTGTCAACAGTCTCTTGTTGAATCACAGAAAATATTATTCCAGCTTTTGAATTCATTATAAATTTCGCTGAATGTCCTTGTCCAAGAATTAATTTAGAGCACTAGTATTTCCAACGAAAAGAATCACTTTTCTTTAAAATAATGTGAAGAAAATTATATAATTAGCCTAAACTGGACACAACATAAAACACCTTGACCTCTCAAGTGTTAAGGCATGAATGACAATTCTTTCTCAAAACATTAGTAATAAATCTAACTACAATGTAAAACAGATTCCTGGATGGTGGTCAAGAGTTCATCCTTCTGGGAAAACCAAAAGTTTGTAACAATAAACACATTATTTGTCATGTACTCCAGATATGGCCTTGATTCCACTTTTTTGATACAAAGTTTCTGTTATTAGTTGTTTAATTTGAAAAAAAAAATAATCAGTCAGAATTGATCTCTGTTCCAGTAAATAAAGTTACATTACAACAACATGTAATGGAATTAAAAAATTTAAAACTAACAAACAAACAATTAAATTAAATCAGATATGTATTTAGGATGTTAGAAAGAAGATCACCTTAAATGAAAAAATGGGAACCATAGTGTCATCGCATTATAAGCAGATTCCCGTTATAACAAATCCCATTACAACTGGTTTTGCCTGTGTTAAGATTTTATATTTCATAATAATAATTCAGTGACATTTACATCAGTTATTTTATTCAAATGATACTATTGTAAAATGTCATTTCATACTACATAAAATTATAGCAGTGGTGTCTTACAAACTGTCACTTATGAGAGAAAGCATTCTTAAGAACCCTTGTCATGGGCAAACATTATTCAGAATTGATTGTATTTCCAGAATTATTTTGAAATGATGATGGTTTTCATGAAAAGAAACTAACTGTAAAAATAGTTTGGAAAATTCAAATGGCCTTAAAGACCAGAAGAGCTTATGAAATGACTTGTTATCCATCTCCCATCATGTGTCCATCATGGACTATAAGAGCTTATGGGATGACATGTCTGTCTTCTGTTGGCATAACTTTGTTAATGCTGCTTATTCTAGACTACTCTGAAGGTTGCCATGAAACGCTGTACACATTTATTCCATGGTCTAGTTGGTCCTAAATGAAAATTGGGCCACGGGACTATAACAATGACCATATTGAAACTTTTATCATTACTTCTGAATGGAGTGGACTGCTTCAGTGCCTTAAGTGGTTAAAGCATTTGCCTCAGATGTGAGGGGTCATGTGTTTGAACCTGGCCGAGTCATACCAAAGACTTAAAAAATGTTACTAGCAACTGCCTTGCTAAATGGCAATCAGCATTAAAAGGTTAGTGTTAGGACTAGTCATTCAGGATAATGTGCCTGGATGAGGCATGATGCCCTGTAGTGCTCAGTATAAACTGCCTGAATGCAGACATTGTAGTGATATGACAAAAATTGATAAAGCTATGCAAAAATTCCAAATAAACACACACCTGAATGGAGGGTCACATCAGCAAAACTTTGCATAATGTCTAGATGGTCCTGTTTGAAAATAGTGCAAATCTGCAATTCTCACTTCTGCCCTTTACTTCCAAATTATATATAATATGTTCTAAGACATTTTGAATGGTCGACTGCATGGTACACAGAATTTAGTTTGTAAAAATAATACATGTCATTAGTTTGGAAAATAGCTGATGAGAATGCCTGCAGGTGACACTTGGTGGTAGAAATATAGAGGAAAAGAAGCAGATGATAAAAACCCATATTTGTGTTGTTGATTGGGTCTATAATGTTGAAGCTAATGATGCTTCGGGAATTTAAGTGATGGATGCATGAATTACTCTCTTATACAGGTATTCATTAGGTCATCATTGTAGAAGTTTGCTTTTTCTGGAAATAAAGGTTATGAGTTTTTAACAGGTTGTTTAGATTCCTGAAAATAAACAATTCCTGTTAAGTGTGCTTATTGGGTGGTATATCTGATTTATGTTCATGCATACCTGTGCATTCAGAAAAATTGTATTATTTTCTGTCTTATCAAGATTTTGAAAAGCTTGAAGAAGCCTGCAAAAAGCGACCTCTAGAGAACAGTTATCTCCAACCATCAAAAGTTCATGTTTCAAACTGCATCATAATCTTCAATCTGAACATCACCACAACCAAGGACACAATTGAGCTTTATTTTGAAAACGAGAAACGATCATTGGGAGGACCTGTGGAGAAAGTTGAATATTACAGAGAAGAAGAATTCTGCCTGGTGTTTTTTGAGGACCATACCAGTAAGATACATAAATTCTTCTGTAATTTACATAGATTTAGAAATGACTGATACATTATATCATTTTGAAGTCATTGACTTTGTCTTAATGATTGGTTCACTGTATAAATTATACTGATTTCAGTTCTGTTTCATGCTGGGATATTACTTCTTTTTGTCTTTAAACCAAATTGGATAAAAATAATGTTGTTACCTGTTACAAAAATTTAAATAATACATCCTTGGAGCTGCATTTTAAAGTAACTTCAAAAATATTAACTTCTACCCTTGTTTATTGTGCAATGGATGAAAAGTTTACTATCCCTTGCAATTCTTGAAGTCTCTTAACCCTTTACCTCAGAGAGTGTATAGCTTTTTAGCCCTCCGATACACATGTAGCAAAGTTACCCAGTGCAATGCACTATAAATAGAACACCTGTTACCTGTTCGACTCCATACACATAGGCCTGCCTGTTAACTGTTAAGCAGTGTATGGAAAAATTTAAGAGTAAAGTCCAAAATGTTATAGCTGTGTAATTATTTTTAATGTAAGAATTATGTGCTTTAAAATCTTGAGAGAATTTGTTCACCATCAAGTCAGTGAAGTTGCATGACCAACCGTAGTTGCCATTTCACATACTCGAAATTTACAAGTTCTTTGCCTGCATCTACTGTTCACTAAGTCATCTGAATTTGATAATTTATAAACAGCAGTATCAGAGTTATTGAAGCTTTTATAGTTGTGATTCTAATCATGAAAAGTACTGAATAAAATCCATGACCTCCATTACATTAAATAGCAGATATCGACCAGAGCATAAATAGTTACCACGTGATCTGACATAATGGTCATTCACAGCATTGAATGAGGTATCTAATAGGGGATTTTCCCTGAAGGTAGCCTACAAAAGCGCACTAAAAATGGCTGATGTTTACAGCAGGCGTCAAAAGGTGCTTTCACGCGAATGGAGTATAGGCATCAAACGGTGCTTCCATATGAATGGAGTAGAGGCATCTAAACCTGCTTCCATGTGAATGGAGTAGAAGCATCCAAAGGCGCTTGTATGAGGTAAAGGGTTAGTACAAGGGCTGTTGCAGAATGTATTGACATAGTTCTGAATTTATATGGTTTTATTGGTCACCAGTTTAATATTCTATAGGAAAAATGATTATAGGAGATTACACTGTATTGATTGTCTGTGTGAATCATATTTATGTGCATTTTTCAAGTACAGTATTATGTAAACTACACCATTCAGGATACTTGGGATGGGATTTTCTTTGTTATAAATATACAAACACCCCCCACCCAATTTTTAACTGCTGATTTGTGTTGGGGCTAATAGAAAGTCTCATACTATCCAAGAGGTCAGAAAGCTAGTAAGAATTGAGTAAAGTGTAGGAAATGTATACTTTTAATAAGATTTCTATTAATGCACCTTTAAAGTCAACCGATCAAGCATCTGTCATGCATGCATTGTCTACTGTTCACAATATATAACCGCTCCGGTGGCCTTGTGGTTAGAGCATCCATCTTGTGTCTGGGAGGTTGTGGGTTCGATCCCTGGCTGAGTCATTCCAAAGACTTACAATAATGGTACTAACAGCTGCCTCGCTTGGCGCTCAGGATAATATCCCTGGGTGGGACATCATTCTACATGTCTGCAGCATGATGCCCCAGTGCTAGACATCACTATAAACTGCCACACTGCAGACATCATAGCGATATGACTGAAAAATTGTTAAAGCTATATTAAAAATCCAAAAGACACAAACACACTCACACAATATTGGAATCAGATATCTCAGAGATGTGAAACTTATACAAATATATCATCAGTTTTGGCCAAAATGTAATTAGGAAAACCTTTTTAAACCAAGGAATTGAACCAAATTTTAGAAGAATTTGTTTTGAGAATGGACTTTCAGAGTTAAAAAGTATGCTGATTCAGCATAACTGTGGCCACCATTACTAAAAAAATGTGAAACACATAAATTGCATTTCTTTATACAAAATTTAATCAGAAGCATTATGGTAAGAAGGCCTTTCAAAGTTGTAAAAATTGCTGTATAAGCTCATTTACATGTAAGCTGACCCTCCTCCCTCAACTGAATAGGTATAAACATGGAAAAATACATGACCCATATATAAGCTGACTAAATATGGAAAATTTGTATTTGGTTTGACAAAAAAAAACAAAGGAAATAAGTATGAAAGTAAAGCAATAGTAACCTGCCATAGTTATAGTCTGACTATACATCTCTGTTTGTTTGTACCCCCCCCCCCACCAATTTCAATCATGGAAACCTTTAATTTGGTAAAAAGTGCAAGGATACTTAGTCAATTCATTCAGTGATTTGCTATTTCTAACCTGACTCTGAGTAGTGTCCCAAACATCGTCATCATCTGCATGTTTCACGCTTAATGGAAGTTTGCAATATAATAGACATGCATGCTCGAGATCCATTTCCTGTTCCTGGACAAGTCCATCTCTAGCAAATGGGTGTATGCATGACTACCAGTGTACATACATATGTCGTCTGCTTCCAATATTAGGGGCCAGAGTGTCCAAGTGGTCTAAAGCACTCTCCATTATGGATCACTGCCATCTCACCTCTGTCTGCATGAGTTCGAGTCTAGGATTCAGCCAATGTGGGTATGTGAGAAAACTTGCCAGTAGCTTCTTGTGGGTCGGTGGTTCTTCCCGGGCTTTTCCTCCACCATTAATACTGGCCGCTATGCATAGCCTACCATGTGCTGAAAAATGGCGTTAAACCCCACAACAACAATAACAAAGCTTCCAATATTTACAATGTCAAATCAAGCAAAGGAAAATAATGACAACAACAAATTTGCCTTTCACATGGATTTAATAAGTGGTTTAATTTCTATGTTCATGTGTGCAAAGGGATGTAATTCTAAACTCTCAATGTAATGGTAATTTATGGAATTATCTGGCAGTTACTGAATGGGATCAACTACGTCAATATATTGTCTGATAGAAATAAAGTACCGCCCATAATGTACGCAATATGGTGCCATGTTAGTATGGAAAGTCTGTTAAGCATGAAAGTTGCAGGGGATGCCTGTATTAGTGCCATTCTGGTTACAGTCAGGTTAGAAATTATAAATCAGTGATTCAATTGAGTTAGTTCTGTGCACTTTTTATCACATTAAACGTCTTCATTATTGAAATTGATAGAGGGGTACAAACAAACAGGGATGTATAGTAATAGCTCTCAGTCTCTGTATTAAATAGAAGGGTCATGTGCAAAATGCTCTGCGATGGTGCATGTGTAAAGTAAACAGCATTATTGCCAAGTCGGGTTTGGGAAAGGTATTATGGTATCTATGAGGAAGACAGTGACTGAAGAAGAATTAACTTCAATCAAAGATTGAAAATCTTGCAATTGCTATGCCTTGTGATTGTATTTTGGTATCAACATGGGGTTTTCACAAAAAGACTCCTTATGATGTCTGAATGGTCCTAAATGAAAGTAGTACTGATCTGAGATCCAATATGGCCACCATAGCAACCATCTTGAAATTCTTGTTATTCTATTCCTTATGAATGGAAATTATATTAGCATACATATGACAAATAAAAAAGAAACAAGCTATGGACAGATCAGGAGATTTGCAAATTTGGTCAGGATATTTGACTTCAAAAGAGGAATTATTATAAATGAAAATGGGAAAGTTTTCATTGTGGCACATACCTGCAACTTTCTTATCTTAAGTGACAGAGCTTGTGTCACTATGTGAGCAGTTTTCTTCTGATTGTATGAAAACTTTTTATGTGTTTTCCAAATCAGGGAACATTATTTTGATTACATCTGAGAAAAAAAATCTGCTGTCTTAAAAGGGAGATTGCATTCGGCTATAAATTTGGCAGACAGTGTCTAGCCACATATATCTTTATGCATGTTTGATTTTGCATTCATGGAATTCATTGTTGGTCTGTTTATTGGTACATTTAATATGCTTTCATGAGATGGGGTTCCTGTATGAGTTGTAGTGTCATTCTTGCCACCATAGCAGATGTTTACAGAAATGGCAGACTGCATATTCTTGTCCTTTAAATTTGATTGCATCCACTGAAATTGTTTCCATTCATCATTGAATTTCATGTGATATTACAGTTGCTTTGATATTTGCATTTTAGAATTGGGTGATAACACACACAGTTAGACCTCTCAAAAAACTTTCACCACCAGTACCTAACTGACCCTGTTTAGTGCTACTTGAGCTCATTAGTAATCCAATCATAATCAGTTAACATCTTTACTCCTGTCTGAATTACTTTTAATCACATGTAATATAGACACTCTAATTCATCTCAACAACTTTAAGCACCAATTTAAGCAGAACCTATCCAGTGGAGAGAATCAAAGTCATGTTAATGTTTTATGCTGATTGAGCTCTTCAGTAACCCAACCATAATATTTAATATCTTTAATCCTTCCAGAATTATTTCTCATCACACATTGTATAATCCATGACAACAAACTTTAAACACTGAAACCATGCAACCCTGCTGACAGAATCAAAATGAAGTTAATTATTTTATGATGCTTCAAATTAGCAACTAAATTGTCTTTCCCAGTTTAAGTCAGTTTACAGTCATGTGATCACCGGCAGTATTACTTTAATATACTACACTGGAAGCAATTAAGGTTTGAAAAAAGTTTAATGTCTGTATATGCAGGATATTTCAGTGAGTGATGGTAGGGATGGGAGACACCCCTCCTCTCAGGAGGTAAACCCTCCAAGCTGGAAGGTTTACATGTATGTTTCAGTATAGGGTTTAAATTCACTGGACGACTTCTCATGGTGTCAGGTTGCTTTTAAATAAATATTGTGCCATATATCTAACACAATGGCTTTTTCAAAATCTTAAAACTTCCCCTCCTAGATGGAAGTTGTATCATTACTGGGTTTTAACCAGAATATGTATGATGTATAGATTTTTTATAAATGGAAATGATACCAAGCTAATATTCATTATGGCCACTGTGGTGGACATTTTGAAAATCTTATTTATGCATCCTTTCTGGTATATAGAAAGTTGTATTGACATGGGATTTTCACTAGATAACAACTAATTATGATATCAAGTTGGTCTTGAATGAAAATGGTGCCAATTGACCACATATATAGCTGCCATAAATAACATTGAAAATCTTGACACTTCTTTATTTCAATGTGTATGGAACCGCAATCAGTCAAGTGTCACTTTTTATGTATTGTAAATACCTAAAGAAAGAAAATATATCACTGAGTATATGTTGAATGAATTTTATGTAAGACACAATAATTTGACACAGTTGGTAATATTTAGTTGAACTTCACCCAAGTAACAGAATACATTACTACTTTAAAACCAAAAGGCTTAACTATTAATATAAACATAGTCAAACAGGGCTTGTTAGCTTAAACTCTGTTTCATCTAAGTAATGGCCCTGATACAGTGTAAATTCTGCATAGAAATCTTGAAGTATCTATTTTAATTGATATTTAAATTCCTCATGGAAATCTTACAGTATATATTTTAATTTATATATCCCACCTGCATCATCTCTTTTATTGTAAATTGGCAAAGAATTCCATTGAAGATCAGCTAATCAGTAGATGCTGGTTGTTTATATTGTAAACTTATCATATCCTGTTCACTTGAAGATAAGTAGAAGAGTGAATTTCATTGGTTGCATTGGTAAACTTTGACCAGTGGCAGTTTGCTTTGGTTTGCTTTGTGTATTCAAGTATGTGTGCATGCAAATAATGTTACATTGCCACTGCATGGATTAAGAAATTTGGTATCAGTTATCAATGAATAATCAAGCAGTGACAGAAAATGAGAATTAACAAGTCCACTGAATATATATTTATGAGCAGATTTAGTTGACATAATACAAATTTACTTTTATACTACCACTGATTGCAGCCAGGATGTCTTGTTTTTGTTGCATTTGTCCATATATCTGTTAATCTGTACAGAGAAGCCTTTATGCAAAATTTCACAAAAACCACTCAGTGTATAACAATTATATTTAGTAAACATATTTGTATTCATATGCAAATTGCCTGGTTTGATTACATGGCCATTATAGGTTTTTCAATTTTTACAAATATTGATACTTCTGGGAGACACTTTTAAGAAGAAAATAAAAATCACTTGCTGTAGACCAACAAAGGTTTGTTGACATATTTATATTCATATGTAGATGACCTGATTGGATTTTCAGACCAGTGAAGTAGTTTTGCAGCTTGTTACAAATTTTATAAATTTTTGGACTCATTTAGCAAGGACTATTTTGATGTAAACAAAGTAAATTTGGTATTCTTCGTTCTATTAATTTTTTTATATGGCATATGTATCTTACAATCACAAATCTAGTTCTTTCTTACATTTTAAAACATTGTTTACAACAGGAATATATTATGTATAAAACTGTTTAATTTCATTTCAGTTTGTGACCGAGTGTTGCAACGGAAACATAAGATAGACGGATCAGATATACAGGTTTCGATGTACTATGAATGCCTAGGACGTATTTCTAATGATAATAATGGGCCTTCCTTCAAGACCCCCAAGCCAGTAAAACTAGAAGGACTGGAGTTTGCAAAGATACAATTTCTCATGAAGTCAGAGCCCAACAGAACAGCTGTAGAAAAACAACTCCAGGATTGCTTCACTCAGATTCAATGGCCACAGACAGAGACAGACTGCACAACACTGACTTGCACATTGACATCTCATGTCCAGGATTGTAAAAAAAAGGCTCTCTCTTGGGCTAAACAGGCTGAGCAAAACTTGCATGACTTCTTGAAAGTTATTTCTGTCCATGAACTCAGGGTTTTCCAGGACGTTTTTGAGACAGTTCTTCAGAACCTGCAGAATATTGTGATTGCAAATCCTGATGGTGTTGCTTTATTTGTCAAGAAGGCAGTATTCTGTATTCAAGTTGTGGGTCATAAAGCTGTGGCTACAGTTGTTGTGAAGGATATAGAGGATATTATCAAGAAAGCAGAAGCTGACTTTGACAGGAAGAAGAAACAGACCAAAGAGTCATTGACCAATTTGAAATATCACCAGTTGAAACTACTGCTTGCCCAGAAATATCCAAACAAAATGGAACAACAGTTTAATGGATTAAAGGTCAAGATAAACCTAAATAAGAATGAGATTGTGTTTGAAGGTCTCATGGAAGATATTAGGACTGCACAGGTTGCTATGTATGAAGCAGTACACAATGCTGCAGTGTCAAAATTGAACGACATACCTGAGGCATGTTTGCATCTGTACAAATCCAAAGAGGTCAAGGATTACATTGTTGCAAAATTAAAGTGCGAGAAACTGGTTGGGGTTTGGGAAATAGAAGGTACCAACCTGAATATATATGCTGATTCAGATGAAGCTGTTGTGAAAAGTAGTCATATCATTAAAGACAGTGTGAAAGAACATCAAAGAAACTTGGAAGACAACCAAAGAGCTGTAGTCCAATCACAACAGTGGAGGGACAAGATGAAAGACCTGGAGAAGCAGTATCAGGGAAAATTTAATGTAGCATTGGCCCAAGATCTCTCCAAACTTTTTCTTTATTTCACAGATGATATTTTAGGTGCAGTTATTGAAGAAGTCAATGATTTCCTGTCACGAAATACTATTTTTGAGAAGATAGTTACTTGCAAAAGTGGCACTATGCAGTTGATTGAGAAAAAAAATAAGGATGTGATTGACAGAATTGCAAAAGACCTAAAACATTATTATGTACAGATTATCAGCCAGTCAAAAGGAGGATTTCTTGTTCGGGGCAATCAAGATGGTATCAACCAGGTTACTTATAGACTGCAGGAGCTTATTAATAAGGTTCAACATCGTGAGCATGAATTAAATAAACCTGGTATTGCTGGGTATATGGAAGCCAAAGGGCAAGAGCATATTTCTGCAGTGGAAAACCAGGTTTCATGTGTGATCAAGATAAGGGGACAGGAACAGTATGGCTTGAGGGAGAATGAGGAAGAGACAAACAGTTTTGGTATGTATAAAATTGGGATTCAATTTATGGACTTCAGATAGTACAGTTTAGTTGCCAAACCATCCAGTTTGAAATATGGGGTATCTTGTTCAGGTTGCAGATTCAAATGAGTATACAGTCAAACTTGCAACAGTGACAACTTGTATATAAAGAACATTTATGCATAATAAGTTCATAAGATATGACAGGTATTACCATCCATGCATTGCTATGTATATAATGCACCATCCCAGTTATTGCCATGTATATGCACTACCCCAAGCATTGCCATATATATGTACCATCATAAGCATTGCCATATATATGCACCATCATAAGCATTGCACCATCCCAGGTATTATCACCTTCTCAAGCATTGACATATATATATGATTTTTTTTCTTCAAGATGACCGATTTTGCCTAACCTGCTTGAAGCAGCTGTTCTGTTTTTTGTGCCTTTTTTCATGACATATGTGCTTGTTGCCTGTCTTCGTCTGTGTTATTGTGTTCATCATGCATTGGCTGTTCAGTTCGTATGTGTTTCTTCATCTCCTTGTTTTGGAAATGAGAACAATTAGAGTTTTTCTCAACTGTCTTGCTCCACTTCCTTTGTTGTTGAACAAACCATCATCACATGATACTAAATGCCAGTCAGTTCGTTCATGCTATGATGAACCCTCATTAATTGATTTAAATGTTCACTCCTTGGCTCTCCACACTATGTTGTGCTCTAGACTAAATGAACTGGGACTACATTCATCATTACTTAAATGTAAACAGAAGTGAAAATAGAAATGTTTCAAAGCTGGCCAGTGCAGAACAGGAAGAAGAATTCCAGTTATCTCCCTTATACCCTTTCCAGCTCAACAATTTAAAAATTTGACACAAAGAACTCCATGATCAAACGTCTTAACCACACCAAAACTTTTCATTTCTACCACACATCGTTTGAACTAGTCCAAACCCAGAAACCCAAACAAATCAAAACTCCTAGATTTCATTAAAGGTCACCGGCCGTACTTCAACATTCTCCATTTTCATCAGATTTGCATTACATGATTAAAAGTATTTATGCTAGCACAAAAAGAACAAAAAAAGTTATCAAGGATAAAGAAGAAATAATAATTTAATTACTCGAAATAGAAGTATAAAATGCTGTTACTTCCTCTTAGTTACGATTGCCCACCTATAGAGGACACCAACAGGAAATGACGTACATTTATCCCTACAAGACAAAGTACATGCTTGTTGTTGTCGAAAAATAAAACACTATAAACTATGGATAGGGAATATTTAGATGAAACTAATGAAAACTAAATTACTTTTCATCCTTATATCGGTAAGCGTGCACAATGCACTAGATTGTGTCGCTTTCAAAACTGTTCCATTGTTTCAATTTATTTTGAAAATTCCGGTTAATACAGGTAAAAAGGAATCAAGGCTAGCTTCCCTATATTGGCAGACTTTATAAAAAAAAGAAGAAAAAAAAGAAATTGGCACACTTAAAGAATCCAAAGGAACCAAACATGACTTCCTTTTGTCGGCCGACTGCATAAGAAAAAATCGGCACACTTAAAAGATACCAAAGTCATTTTCTGGGGTTGGTTTGCTTTGTAATAAAATAACCTATGTATGTGATATCCTGTCGGTAAGTTTAAACAATGAATTTATTGCTCCCTGCCAGTTGTGTTTATCACCTGGGCTTCTATTTGTTTGCCATATGTAATCATAATTGATGTTTGCTGGGCACATAGTATACACAACAATAACTTGCTTTAATAATACTTTTGTAACCCATGCTAGTGAAAAGATAATCATTTGACACTCAAAGTGAATGTATTTTAAAATAGATTTTTATTTGCAAGATACCATCTTATATTTAACCTAGATACAATACAACCTGGTTCAGTTTGCATCCTGTAACTTATCATGTGTGAATGGCACATGCCTTCAAGCAGTTGGATATATTCATCTCATTTGCAATTTTGTTATTTGACATAAGTGATACACACTACACTAAGGATGCATACGAAAACCGGCATCCACTACATATACAGAATTTGTGGATATATATTTTTTAAAATAATTTTCGCATGATGAAAAAAAAATGAATACATGATAACAATGCAAGATTAATTTCTGTCATTTAATTTTCAAATAAGTGTATTTTTATCAATTTCTTTTGTACCCGGGCACAAACACAAAATTATTTCCTTTCTAATTTGTACGGAATAATGGAGCAAATATGATTGATGATATTGACTAGTAATGACAAGCTTTCAATTTATGCAGGCACACATGAAGACAACTTGAATAATACAAACAATAAAATTAACTGGTAAGAGCTTCATATTGCAGCAGCTAAACACTGACAAAATGCTCAACATTATTCTCTCTCTCTCTCTCATGTGTAACCAAGTGTGTATTATATACAGCAGTGTTACAACCTGAAGCCTAAAATTAAGTATATTTGTTATAATATCTCATGTACACTACCCTTAGCAAAATGTATACATATTCTGTAGAATATTACCTGTTAAGTATTATTGTTTTATAAATCATTATTGTTAATTTGACCAGAAGACTTAAATTGAGAATGTCGTTGTGCAGATGCATATATTTTCTAGCATCAAATAATGTATATAAATATTTTAATTAGAACAAGCAAGATATGTCAGTTTTTGTTTTCTCTCATAATTATGTGTGTTACGAAGTATGATTATTTTCTTTGAAAGAACATCAACATAGTTTGTTTAAATTTTTTTTTCTTCCTAAAACCTATCTAACATAGTATTTACTTGTTTTTTTGAAGAAAAAGAACATGTACAAACTATTGTTAAGTTGGGCTGAATTGTCTTTTGAGTTGGACCGAATTCACTATAATCTAACATACATGATACAACTTTCCCATCCCTCCCCTATTCGATCCCACAGATTAAATCCATTCTTTTTCTGGTAAACATGGTCTTACGGAAAAAGAAAGAACCCTTTTTCCCATCATCACTCTTTTCGTTACTTTCGTATGCAACACAGTGCACCTTATTTGCTGTACAAAAGCATCATCGTACACTATATTACATAGACATTTACGTGGGGAAATTAAACACTGGAATGGCTAGGTTGAATAAAAGGGATAAATGTACGTCATATCCGGTTTTGGCAGATGGAAATTACTGAATGTTTACGGAGATTGCCAAATAATTTTTTCGTTTAAAAGAGCAAAGTTTTAAGTCCAATGAAACATTTTTATGGTGTGCATACATAACAAATGCATTGTGTTTATAACTATAGTAATATCAAATGTTTGTACAATATGGGTGGCCAGTGACCTTTAATGTTTTCAGCCTCAAACAGTCAGTTAAGCAACCCACCCATAAACAAGGTCACATTTTAGACTGGATTCCTCATAGACATAATGATAATATTCTACAGTCCTGATCCCTGCTATCCTATGAACTTGCATCAGATTACCACTGCATTAAATGCCATCTTGACATATCAATCCCTAACCCTCCACCTTTATTTGCTACTGAGAGAAACCTCCGTATGATAAATGGAATCAAACTTAAATGCATGACATCCAAGCAGACCTAACAACTTGCTTACCTTCTACAGCAGAACAACTTGATAACTGCCTGCGTTCATTGCTCGACAAATGTGCCCCAGCCACCAAGTGCAGAGTATCAATTCAAAAGTGTTCTCCATGGTATAGCAGTGTTAGGGACCAGCTCCAAACTGCTAAAGGAGTCTGCTGTAATGCTGAGAGGCTTTGGGTATCCACTAGACTCATTATTATTAAACAAATCTATGAAGCCGCTAAGAAGAATGTCACAAACATAGTCGATGCAGCAAAATCAGCCCACTACACTACTAAGATCATGGAAAGCTGCAAAGAGCTCTTCAAGATTACTAACAGGCTAATGTCAAGGAACAGATGTACACCACTTCCAACTACCTTCTCTCCAGTCAACCTTCTGGACCTGTTTGCAAATTTATTCCGTGACAAAATACAAACCATTAGAGATAATCTTGATAACACAATTTCAATTGACTCGTTGTCACCATACAGATGGGTTACAGCATTTCAGTGGCAACCATTAGCAGCATTTGAACCTGACTCTCTATGGATTTAGTATGTACAATCATGATGAAGAGTGCACCAAAGTCATGTGAACCTGATCCAATTCCAACATCACTGCTGCTAAAATGAGTGCTTAGATCGCGCTTTCACTAACTGATGTTATTATTACCTCTCTCTCATCCAGGGAATTCCCATCATTTTTCAAAACTGCCATTGTAAAGCCTCTGCTGAAGAAACCAACACTCGACCATAACGATTTAAAGTACTACCGCCCAGTTTCTAATCTCCCTTTCATATAAATAATCTTAGAAAAGGTTGTTCTATCCCAGCTTGTATCTCATCTGAATTCAAACAGTCTTTTTAGCAATGTACAATCTGCATATTGCCCTTGCCACAGTACTGAAACTACTCTTCTAAAAGTAGTTAATGACGTTCTCTCTGCTTTGGATAGCAGAAAAGTAACAAAGGAAAAACTGTATTGGCATGATTAAGCAAAACCCACTCGAGACTGACAATGAAATTTGGTAGACATGTTTGTATACATATCTAGATGACCTGATTAGATTTTCATGTCATGATGCAAGTTTTTCAAATTTAAACCTGGGCCCGTACTGCTACCCTTCTGGTCATGAGTCCTCACACATAACCACTGAGTTCCCTGTCTCAGGTTTAAAATGTGTGCAAGACCCGAACAGTCTGGGTTCTTTCAAAAACGTTATGGGTGGGGCTTAAGATGTTGGAAGCTGATGAAGTATGTTAGGTAGGAGTGAAAAGGAATTTTAAAAAGTGTTCACATGAGTTCCTACACTGAAGATTCAACATAACATTTTGTTATTTATTTTTTGCACAGATGTAGCTAACATGGAAACGTCAGGCCTTGTAATCCAAGCAGAATGCAAGTCATTTAGTGGAGAAATAATTGCCACAGCTTTAGGGGATATAACAGATATAGAAGCAGATGTTTTGGTGAATGCAGCTGATCCAAAGCTAGAACATAGAGGAGGGCTTGCCAAGGCAATAGTTGATAAAGGTGATGTTATAACTCAATACATACATGATAAGATTTGCATGTATGGAGGTGTAGGTCTTCCAAACAAAATTATTAATTTTCTAAAATGAAAATATGTATGTAAACATATCCATTTCATGCCAGTTGTACACAAAGTTCTATTTACTTCTGTAATCAGCTTCTGGTGACTAAAATTTAACATCATATGGTGCTTGAGGCAAGCAAATCATGGAACATGGGTAGTCAACCATCTGTCCATGCACATGCCTGATCCAATGATTGAAAAGGTGAAATGAATTAGTTAATTGTGATTACTTTCATCTTTATAGCATAATATTCTGTTCTAGTCAGAAGTATGAATTGTACCATAATTAGTTAAAGTTTCAATAACAAGAATTATTTTATTTCTAATTTAACTTTTCATTGGATATAGGAGGAAGAGCCATTAGTGAAGAATGCAGACAGCATGTCAGAAAGAAAGGACAACTAGCTGAGGGTGAAATTCATGTCACATCAGCTGGTAGTCTACGGGCTAAGATTATCATCCATGCTGTAAGTCCGGTATGGAAAGGTGGTAATAATAATGAGGATGAAACATTGAGAGAGACCATTTGGCAATGCATGGAAACAACTGCTAAACAAGGTTTTAAGTCCATAGCTATTCCAGCTCTGGGCTCAGGGATCTTTGCATGCCCTGTGAAACTGTCCACAAGGGTTATTGCTGAAACAATTAGGGATTTCTTCCGAGAAGAACAGGGAAGCTCCATCACTAAGGTCTACTTGTCTGACATCAAAGTAAGTAACATGGTTTTAGAGCATGAATTTTCTTTTATTTTCTTCAAAAGCAGAAGCATGAATTTAGTATATAACATTTGCAGATACTTTCATATATTCCTATCTCACGCTTAAATTTCATTGGCACAGTGTAATCATGAACACATATTTAGGTCACATTGATCCACATTTTGATAATAGATGATGACTATTCCTTGGGCAAGATTGTATGAATTAGAACTTACTTTGGCTCACTTGCCAGCTGTAAAGCCAATTGAGGTTGTGTCATAGCCCTACATCTGTCATACATAATTCGTAATGTTTTCATCAGCAATTGATATTTAGAACATTCTCCTCAGATCCACTGGAATGAAATATAGTACAAAGCATACCGGCATGAAGAGCTTTTAGATTAATACAAATGATGCTAATCCACCTACATATACAGCCATTGTTGTACTGAAAATAGAAAAGCTTCTGTTACACTTAAATAAAAAAATCTTTTAATGACTTCTTGAAAACCAGTGACAAGAAAAGGTCAAGTTTGAGAGAAAGCATACTGGACTATGGACCTTTCAGATTTGTACAAATGACGGTGATCTGCCATAAGATATAGCCCCCTGTAATAGAAATAGCATATCCTTTCAGTGGTACAAAAACCATAGAATAGGATTTGGCCTGTCTTAACAGTAAGTATCCTGGCATGAAGACCTTTCATACTTGTACATATGATGCCATTCTGACATCAGTTATGGCCACTGTTTCTAAAACTTGAAAAACCTTAATTAAATGCTCAACAGAATTTGACCAAATTTGAGAGGTGATGCTGATACACCATGAAATATGGCTGCCACCATGGTAAGAAAATTACAGATATTGCCAGTTTGTTTATAAAAGCAAAGGAAGCACCCTATGATGGCTGTTGTGAATGGCAGGTTTGTTGTTATATTGAGGTCCTCTCCTTGTTTTTATTTCCCAAGCTAACCTTATCTATATATTTAAGGTTAGCTTGGGAAACAAAAGCAATGAAATGTATGCAGTCTTTAAAATAAATTTGTTTTGTTGTGTCTCTTTTTTGCCTTTTAGGCAAAATATCTTAAAGTGGGCTTCGCCCAACTAAACCAAGTATTATTTGCCAATCTCTTGTTCATACCAACAGCCTGACATTGACCAACAAAAACTATTCATGTCTGCTAAATATTTTAAAATGGTATTGCTATGTTAAAATTTCTGTAATATTTGTTGTATGTTATGTTGTTAGATATATGTGACATTTTAAATGTATATTTTGTATTTTAATAATGCATTAATAATACAATTGCCTAAAGTTGTTTTAAGTTTACATTATGTAGTTTTAGCTTTAAATATGTTGAAAAGGCAATGTTGAATTGGATGTTTCTTTGGTATTGATCATTAAAATTTATTTTATCATTAATTTAAAAAATAATTAGTATTATTGTTTTAGCCACAGACTGTGATGTGCTTCACAGAAGCTTTAGAGAACATCTATGGGAGGCAAAGCATTAGGGATGTCAAGCAAAGACCAACACCTACACCAAGAAGAACTAAAGCATCTAGACTACCAGGAGCAATTGCAGGTTCTTAGACATACTGAGCTTTGTTTGTGACAGAGGCGGTTGTTGCGGGAAATTAATAGAACTTTGGTGTAATGTATTTAAACAATATACCTGTGCCTATGGATTATTGGTTTTTCACAAATATATGCTCCTCCAATACAGAAGAAAAAAGTTTCCTGTATTGTCTTCTCTTAGTGTCCACATAGTTGTATATGTGATGCTTTACTGTTTTTTACCTGTACAGAATGTCATTAGGCCTTTCTACACTGTCTTGTAATTGATATTGTAGCATCTTCTTTCTGAGTATCAATAATAGTGCTTCAGTGCCTGTTTTAATTGCAGGTTTGGTGTGGGCTTTAGAAAACTCATTTATATTACTGTATATCTTTGTGGTCATATATATGTGGGTTAAGTTTTCTGTAGATTGTTTACTCATAGCATCCACGGGGCCCAGAGTGGCTGAGTGGTCTAAAGCGCTTACTGTTCCAGATCACTGCCATCTCACCTCTGTCAACATGGGTGTTGAGTCTCACACTTTGCTAATGTGGGTATGTGAGAAAGTTTGCCAGTAGTTTCTTGTGGGTTGGTGGTTCTTCTCAGAGTTTTAAATTGTTCTTCCTCCACCAGTTATATTGGCCACCATGTATAGCCTATCTTCTGCTGAAAAATGGCATTAAACTGTACAACAACAACAACAACAACGCCTCCACTTCATACCTGTAGTTATACTAAATGGTGCTTCATTGATTTTACCTACAGGTAACTTAAGTTACTAAAACTGATTAGTTATCAACTTCTTATCAAGCAGGATGGCCATGTTCTTTCACAACTGGACTTGGTCATAAAACAATGATCACAATGGGCAATGACCACTATTGATCATACTGCATCAGCCACAAGAGAAACAAACTTGCCCAGTTCCACAACCCACACAGTGCTGCTAGGCACTTTAGGAGTAAAATATGAAGTATAGTGGCTCAGTAACCAAGAACCCAGTTATAAAGCAGTCTTAACAGGCATAGTGCTGCCAGACACTTTGTGTGACAACATCCAGTTTATAGAGGTACTATCATGGATCAGTTTCACCCATATACTGCTGCTAGGAACTTCTTGTGGACAACATCCAGTGTAGATGATGTCCAGTTCATATAGGAACTCTCATGGATCAAGTAACCCAGATAGTACCTCTAGACACTTCCAGTGTATGATACCCATTTTGGTGCCTCTGTTTTCAAGAGTTGTCACTTCACTTATACACAAGCCGTTGCCACCCCAATTGAGCCTCTACTTACTGACACCTTGGAAGTAACAGGATCTAACTCATAATGTGCTACAAATGTAGTTTATTAAACCACAATGCTTGACATTCTTCTCCAACTACATTGCAGGTAGCACAGGAGATATCAGCTTCACTACTTTAATCCAAACATTATGAAAACTGATTCTCAAGTTCTCTTGTCATTATTAGATCTTACCATGATATGTGAAACTCAGCCTGAGTTTCAATGTAGGTGATTGTCTCATGAAATAAATGTCGCTAGTTTTTGAAACAAAAGAATCTTGTTTGGTGATCGATGTATAAACAGCTGGTTAGTTCCTGGATATTTTGACTCCCGACATGGCAGTATACTATAAAATACCACTCTGGGAACCAGAATAATGAACAAAATGAA
This sequence comes from Sinohyriopsis cumingii, assembly GCA_028554795.2. NCBI lineage: Eukaryota > Metazoa > Mollusca > Bivalvia > Unionida > Unionidae > Sinohyriopsis > Sinohyriopsis cumingii. The sequence goes on along the minus strand of JAPYKE020000583.1, from coordinate 51,152 downwards.
GAAAAGTAATGTAATACACAGATGTTTTTGCATACATTTCGTGTTTGTTGAAACCAGTTGTTATAATCTTTCACATTTCGAAAATAACTGTTATTTATACAGAATAATGAACAACTTCATTAGAAAAAGTGCATTATTAACAGTTATTATCAGCATGATTGTAAAATGAGTATTCAGTCATTAAACAGCCCAAAAACAGATAAAAGATCATTGAATTTGAAAGTATTCAAAGTCTTTAAAGGAAAATGAATTGCTTGTGACAAACCAGTTTTGTACCAACCATATCCTAGAGTGTGGCTGTGAAGTCAGAAACCATCATCAGCCCTTTGTATTAAAATGTATTTCATATTAAAAGTCAAAAAACATGCACTGTGTTGTGTTTTGCAGGCCACATATGACTTACCACAGAACCATTGTATATATCTACCTGTTCACAAGTAAATTTAAAGAAAACAGAGAAACAAATTTTCACCACTGAGTTTTAAAGTATTGAAATCTTTAAAGGAAAATGAATTGCTTGTGACAAACCAATTAATGTAAATTGTGAAAACAATTCTGCATTCACTAAGTTTTGCTTTCTAAATGTCACTGTATTTGTAATCTCTTTGAAAGATAAATTATCAATTCTCCAATCTAGTTATACAACAAGATTACAGTTGGTTGAAATTACCAGAGCTTGTTAAATTTGTTAGAAATTCTGGATTTAATTTGAAAGCTGTCTGACTGTGTATGAAAGAGTATACATCATAGGATTGTCTCCTAACTCTCGATAAAGTTTGAATTGGCAGCACAAATAATGCAGGTTATCTCACTTTGGTGAAAAGTGGTAGGTTCTTGGAGTAGCTTGCACAAATCTGACAACATTATAAACTATAGTTCCTTGTATATTTTCATTATCTGAATTTATCTTTATCATTTACCTTTGTATATGAGAAAGCTTGCCTGGAGTAGCTTCTTGTGGGTTGGTGGTTCTTTCCAGGGTTTTCCCCGGTTCTTCCTCCACCATTAATACTGTCTGCCATGTATAGCCTATCGTGTACTGAAAAGTGGCATTAAACCCTACAACAACAACAACAACAATAAAATCATTTACTTTTAAAATCATTCTGTGTGATCTTTTCAACATGAACTTTATGGCAAGAATATTGGCAGACTAATTAATCGGGTATAGATGGAATGTGACGCGATGGTTACATTACAACTATATTCATGATGGTGACATTTACTGTCCAGACTTTCAGTGTAAATGTTTTGTATTATTTAGTCATATATTTAAAACTGCTTAGTGGAATATATATATATATATATTCTTATGTTAGGCTCTAATAGACAGTGACAAAAGAAAGAGTGAAAGCAACGAGCTTTTGAAAATTTAACAAATAATTTATTTCCCTGGAAAAAACACCGTATAGAAATGAAAAAATAAGAACTTATGGTTTTAACAATCAGATCCTAAAAAACCAAGAATAATCCACAAAAGAAATTTTAGAAGTCCTAATAATTAAATGTTCTAATGAATTCAAGTTCGAGTCCCGATGAAGAATCCAAAATGGAAGGTGATGACGTATACTGTAGCCTTTATGGTGTTGTATCGTCTACAGTTCTTTTTTATTCCACAGTCAATAATATTCTGGTGTTTGAATTTCCAAATCAAATTTAAATAAAGGTCTTTGTCCAAGAATTCTGTATGAGCACTCAAATATTTCCAGGAATAAAATTAATCTTTTAGAATCCAAATAATTTGAATAAAAATTATAACTCCAAAGTCTCAAAACAAAACAAACATCTTTACGTCCCAGTGTTTAGAAGCCCAACTGAGAAATGTCTTTATAAACAAAGGTTATATAGTAACATGAAATGGAAAACAAATTCCCGGATTAGGATCAACTCTCTAGAATTTTCAAGAAGTATTTGTGTCTAAAAGTATGTAGTCCCAGTATGACCTTGACAAAAACCAAACATTTTACTTTAAGAATAAGATAAAAATAAAAAGTTCTTTACTTGTCTTAGTAATTTTTGAATTAAGGTCTGGAGCTAGGTCAGCATAAGATACAAAGTTTGGTGTTTACGATTAGAGTCAGGTCTAACTAAATTTTCTGGAAAAGATCAAATTCCTAGTAAACAAAATTACTTATTTTGATTTGTAATGAAATTAATTTTTTTTAAATAAAACTTACAAACAATTAAATTTAATCAATTATAAATTACATCAAATATATATATATATATATATATATATATATATATATATATATATATATATATATATATATATATATATATACATATTTCCATTAGTTTCCATTTTATTCATCACTTTTTTTGCTTGTTCTTCATTTGTTCAGTGTTGCCAAGCATGCCAGCCAACAAAGTATCTGTTGAGTCATCTAGCTTTGGAAACATCAACATCAAAGTTGTCAAGGGGGAAATGGCAAACCAGAAAGTGGATGTTATTGTAAACACAGTAGCTAAATCCTTAGATCTAACCCATGGAGCTGTATCCCACTCACTGCTGAAGCAGGGTGGACAGAGTCTTCAGGATGAGTGCAAGAAGAAATATCCCAATGGAATCAAGGATGGGGACGTTGCTGTAACTGGAGGTGGAAATTTAACCTGTCAGATGGTGTGCCATGGGGCATTAGCACAATGGAGTGATGCATCTGCATCTACAAAAGTAAGCACAAAAACTTGTTGACTGAAATATTCATTATGTATGACTCAAGGTGGATGACTTTGGTTAGAAAAAATTGGTGGATAACTGCTTACAACAAAAACTGTTTTGTTTAATATTCATCTTATTTACATAGAAGTGTTGCACACTGGGACATAAGCAACTCATTCTATATCTTCTTCTCTTGCAACCATTGAACATAAACATCTGATCCAAGGTTTTTGCACAACTTTTGCTGTTTACTCCAGAGCACATTTTAAATATTTGGCACAATTGATATCAGGCATGAGGCAGTCATGATTTTAAGTGTCTTTAAGGTAATGCGGTGACATTGATAAACAAAGTGTGTTATGCTGCACACTAATTATCGACAAATGTTTCAGTGATAAGATCAATAAATGATGGAATTGCTTCGATTAGTTTGTACTTGCTTTAAACATTTTGCTGTAATTATTATGTCAAAATCGTGATAGTGATTGTCTCAGCTTTTTTTCATCTTCTCACAAGAAAGTGAATTTGAATCACTGATTTCAGAACTACAACAGTGCAGTTAATTTTGGAACATGCTGAGTCTAATGTAACTAAGAGTTAGTGTTTTCTTCTTTAGATATGTTCTTCAATCACAACAATGTTAGAAATATGAGCTTCACTACTAAGTGAATCCAGCAATTCAGAAAGACAAAAATTTGTTTTTCATATCTATATACCATCCTGAGAAATGGAAGAAACTCTTACCCAATACTCCCCTTTCCTGCACTAGGTGTTGCTAGTTAAGTTTTCAGGTGACACAAGTATCACTGTCCCATATGGCCTTACCGAATTTATTCATGGATATTAGTGATTTTGAACCCTCTATTAATAATTGTGATGAAATTTTATGTGATCAAGGATTAGCAAGCTTAGTTGGGGATTTTTTGTGTAGATTTTCATATTTTACTAAGTTTGTGGACTTATTGTTTTCTGATCTGGTAAGTCACACACAGTAGCATCACATACATGTATGCTGTGGTTTTAATTGCAAGCACAAGAGTGCAGTGTGCTTTAAAGAGAATATATGTTAACTAAGTGACTGTGTGATTAGACCTGATTGGACAAAATCATGGGTGAACAGTATACTCAGAATAGCTCAAAATAGCAATAGACATCATTCCCATGGAAGAGTCCAGCAAAAATGTATCCCTGTTTGGACTAACTTCTTCTTCATGCCTGCCCTCCACTTTGAAAGCATATGAAGAGAAGTGATCAGTATTAAGGCACTGATGCAAAGATAACATTATAAGTCCCTTAAATGCCTGGACATCTCATGTGGCTAACTTTTATCTCTGGTTCTTTAAGGAGAAACTCTGGTTAATGTCAGATGATAGTACTCCATAATTTTGGACATGTATAAGCTTCACATTAGAGTGAATATAGGTCAGAACAAGTATATCTGTCAGACTTGATGGCCAGCTATGACCTAAATTTCCTAAATCACTCTTACTATTTCCAAATGAAATCTGGGTTTTGACATGGGAAATTGAACCCTTAACCTCTGCGAAACTAATTAGCAATTACAAGACAAGCTTTCTGATAGCACTATCTTTGACATACATGATGAATGAGTTGTACTCCCTTTCAGTGAATTGAAACTATTGCCAGTTCAGATTGGATGATTCCATGGTCTTAATGAAAAAAAGCCAGGTGGTTTTAGTTAATTTTGCATTGCTAAGAACTGGTTATCCTCTGGGGGTAATCAAAAGGTGGTTATTTGGGCTCTCTCTTCTACTGACATATTGAGAAAAGCAACTAAACAAAACATGGTCTGTGCTCTCAAATTTATTTAAAATGCACTGCAAAGGGCAAAAGGTCTTGAAAACATCTTTTTCTGACTATTAACCCATTCAGCCCCAGCACCATTATCAGTATCACTGTGCTGCTATGCCCCAGCAGCACTATACTGTGTCTAGCTGCTTGTGCCCCAGAGAGTTTTTAATGATTTGGAATATTTTGTAAACATCATGCCCATGCATTCACTCTTACCTTAATTTCTCTTCTTATATCCAAAAAAAATCTACAGAATTTTCACCAATTATTCCAAATGAATTTGTCTACAGTGATTTATTTTTTTCCAATTTATCCAAGTCTTTCACAACTTATTTATACAATATTTACAGAATTATGTGCAACATTTTTAGAAATATGTCATCAGCCTTATCATCATTGCTATCAGCATCCTCTTATTCTGACGATTCAGTCTCAGAAACTTCTATATCTGAATCTAAATCTCGCAAAGTATCCAACTGCTGAACATATCTTTCCTCTGCTTGCTCAATATTTTTGATATCAAACCCAAGAAACACCTCATTGTTTTCACTCTCATTGTCATCAAAAATCACTCTTACATCTGCCATTATTTACGATTTTTCATGAACAGAACACGTGTTGTGAAACTGCTCTCAAATAGTAACCTTGGCTTCTGAACACTTTAAATTTGCACAAATGAAAGTAAAATCATTTCTTATTGGCTTAATATTGGTCTGATTCTTGCAAAAAACACATTTTTAACCAATCAGAGATGTTGTATCTAACACACATTCACCACAACGGGAGACGGGATCGGTCATTGAATGCAGTAAACAAACCACGACTACAGGCGGGATCAGACGTTGAATGAAGAAACCGGATGGCTCATACAGACGGGATCAGGGCCAAATGAGTTAAAACAGAAAAAGAGAATATAACCCCAAGCAGCCCTGACATTGTGGCTGAACTGAGTGCTGTATTTGCCGGCCTACAAGACATTGATACTTTTGGACCATAAAATCTTAGCTTCATCTTATACTCTGACTTAAATATAGATTACATCATCCGAATCACTTTATCATAATTTTCCTATGGAAAATAATTCTCGGGGAAGAGATCATATATGAACAATTATAGGATCCCACAGTGAGTATTTTAAACAATCACATGATTGTCAGTATTAAAAATTAACATAGATCAGATATAATTGCGCCAAAGCAGCATGCACCAGTAATGTATGTTGTTTGTAATATATGTTGTTTAAATTTAACTACATATACATGTATGTGCATTAGAATTTACAAGTTAGAAGATTAAGAACTATGACAAAGACATATTCCTTCACAATTTTCTTCTTGCACCTAGTGATCAAATAATCCTTATGCCCGGCATTGAGAGATAGAAAGAGATAGACAGATAGACAGAGATGTCTTCACGATTGTAAATCTGTATTGTTCACTTAACTGATGACTGATTTTACTTGTGTAACAAAACAAAATCTTAATTGTTGGTAATTAAGAGGTCTTGATACTTGCAAAGAAAATTAGACAGCATGTAAAATGGTCATTCTTGGGATTTAACATCTTGGAGACTATATGGACATAAGTATTGTGAATATTTAAACCCTGAAGGAGTCTGGTATGTATTTTCTTAGTTTACATTTACTGTTTCATTTATTAATGTTTTCTCTCTTTGACAAAAGCTTAAGCAGCATGGGTGCAATAAGTTGAAAAAAAGAACTAAAAAATCCATGAAGAGCTGAACTTTCTCTCTCTCTCTCTCTTTCTTTCTCATATATCGGACCATATTTGATTTTGAACACAAGATGCAAAAAAGAAAAATGTGATGGAATACGTATGCATCCTTCTCTTTTTCTCTCTTCCCCTCCCCCTACCCCCACCCCTGAAAATCCAGTTTAGTATTAATGATGCAATTTCCCTATTGCTGGTAATCTGAGATAGCATACAGTGATACTTTTAATATTTATGAAACTGGAAGTTATTATAATTTAATTCCACACAGCATCACAAGTTTTATCCTATCTGTAACTCAATAAATGTTTGGGTCAGCATCATTATATGTAGCAAAAAGTGCGTAATACATTTAAAATACGTTCTTCTTGTGAAACAAATTCGGTACTTTAATTTGTTGCGTTTCATGATCCTGACTGGAAAGGTTACTGAGTTACAGGTAGGATAAAAAATTTCACGATGCTGTGTGGAATAATGTGACAAATACAACCCAAGGTGTTGATCTGGCCTCGTCTTATATTCAGCATTGACTTATATAAGGATGAAGAAATGAAATTTTGCCAAATTTGCTGATTCGATTAATACATCGCATCGACTTATAGGCCAGCAAATATGGTAGTATGCTTAGTATATTCTTAATTATTTTGGGATTATATTGCCTCATAAGAATTTTATCTGCTCATGAAAATAGAGCAGTCTTTGTGATTCTTATGTTCCAAAGCAATGTTTTGAGCTGAGATATAACAGAAACCATCAGCTAGTATGCACAAATTTTATCTCTGAGATCTAGAATCAGAAAGATGTGAAATAAGTCCAGTCTTCAGCCCAGATGGTCACAAGACCCTTTTGAGGTCTGCACAATCTTTCAAGGGTTTTGTCTTCTTCCTGGTATTGTATTAAGTAATGGACTGAGACACCCTTATCTGAGTGTTGTTGACACAGGTTACATAACCATCATTCTGCTACTGCCTTCTAAAACTTATTAAGTGACTTGCTTATCCTTCACTTTTGGGTATTTAGACATTCTTTCCTCAGAGGAGGTCAGTGGTAAGGGTTGGAAAATCATATATTTATTCTATTTCTTACCTATTCTACTAACCTTGATATTAGTGGAGAATGTAACTGAAGGACAAAGCAATTTTATTTTAATAAATTATAATTCTTATAGAATACTTTCCTTCCTATATTTGTAAACCCTTCCACCTGACCTGCAAATTCTAGCATTCTCACTCATATATTGCTCGACTTAAACTAGTGCCACTTAGAAGGGGAAGATATTTTATGTTATGGTAAATTTGCAAAACATTTAGCCATGGATTCCTATTGATAAAATTTTGACCATAAGTTCTGAGATGGGGGTTATCTGAGGTGTTTGAGTCGTCTTTGGTGGGTTCATGTGCTGGTGTGTGTGTGTGTGGGCAGTTGTGTCTTTGAACATGTTTTGCTAAAGTTTTCCTCCAGTAATTCTGTCTTAGTAACTTGCCCATTTCACTTCATTTTGGGAATATAGTATCATTCCATGATCTACTTCAGGCAGTACTGCTTAGGCCTCAGGTGGTCCATTGTCTCTTGTAGTAATTTTAGTAGGTAAGGGTTTTTCACAACACTTTCTTTGCAGTGACATAAACAGCCTCCAAGGTGAAATATCTGAGAAGAAAAAAAGCTGTGCAGTCAAATAAATTATAAAAATAAATCTTTTGAGGGCAAAGCAAAATATGATTCATGTAGATAATTACATATTCATATAGTGATGTCTAAAAAAAGAATTTAATGACACAGTACAACATCTAAGACATTTCACAATTCTTTCCTATATTAAAGCATGATGTAAGTTGGCCTTAACCAGTTTAGTAGGACTCTTACCCATTTTTTTCTGCACATTCACAACATTTTCTTTTAATATCAAGCAAGTTTTTTTGATCTTTTTATTGATGGGACCTCAGCTAGATTAAATTGTCAGCATTGTACATCATAAGCCTTTGCAACTGTACCTTAACACGTGTACTATGCCACCATTGTCACCTTACATGCCCCTGCCTTTACCTAACTACACTCTATAACTCCAATCGAAGGTGGTGGGTATGTTCCTAGAATTTCCCGAATTGTATGGGAAATATCTTTGGATGAAATTTTTTTACCAGGATCTGCCATGTGAGCAGCCTCTGCAAGCTCACCCTTAGCTTTTATCTGCACCAGAGTATTTTCAGGACTTATTCAGGCCTTTTTCAACACAATAACAGTTGAAATCAATATCACATGGAAACCTTCTAGCACCAAAACCAAGAACAGAGCAATTTAAATAGAGCTTCCAATACCCTGGTACAGTTCTATGGAACAAGCTTCCACTACATGTAAAATCTGCTGAAAATATTAGAGTATTTAAGAAGAGATATCATGAGCATGTAGGTGCTTCTAACAGATAATGGAATTTAGTGTTTTAATACTAAACATGTTAAAATAAACAGTAATTATTGCTATCTTCATATAATGTGCGTTGTTATACTCTCCTTAGAGGGCCTCAAGGGAGAATAGTCCTTGACTAATGAGTCACCCTCTATAAACAAAGAATTATTATTATTATTAGTTTTCGTCACTGTTGTTAAACTTCGCATGATTCCATCCTGTCCTGCGAGGAGGAATAAACAGTTTAGCTGTTTTTATATGAAAAAATAAATGTACATTTGTACAACATTAAATTGGTAAGGTCTTTTAATTTTATTACAGATGCTTCATGGACTGATGAAGCAGTGCCTGGATCAATGTATGAAAGGTGGTTTTACAAGTATTGCTTTCCCAGCCCTCGGAACAGGAAATCTGAATTACCCAAAAGATATCGTTGCTAAGGAAATGTTTAAGCATATTTCTGCATATAGCAAGGATAATCCAACTTCATCAGTTACAGACGTCAGATTTGTGGTCTACCAAAAAGATGATCCAACAATCAAGGTAATGTTATTTGCCAATGTAGATTATGCCATTGAAATATAAAATAGAATAGAATGCAAACAAAATAAAGTGCAGGGTGAATGCTAATTAATGAACTGATAGATGCATTTCATTTAAAGTGAGATCAGACTGATGAATGATAAACAGACAATAATAAAGGTGAATTCGTTTCAAGAATAGACTCCAAATAGGACTATTTTCAAGATGTCACTAAATTTTCTAATGTCGGATGGCCTTTTGCATGATAATCAATGATATGACACTGTGCAGGCTGTGACAATGTTCTTGTCAGTGCAGACAAAACCTAACAACTAATGATGTGATTACATTTTCATCAGTGGTAGAATCTGTACAATCTTTATTTGAATAAAAAACAAAACAGGAAGCATTTGCTGATGAATACCTTTCAGCTACTTACAGGAATATAATATGATCTGCTGCTTGCTGTTTTTATTCAAGTTTTGAAATCAGGAGCTGTGGTAGCTCAGTGGTTAGCATGTCTGACTCTTGACAAAACGGGAGTGGGTTCAAATCCTACCATCAGGTCAGCCTGGGTCAGCTACCGTGGTGTGTACTTGGGCAAGGCACTTTAGTCCAAGTGCCTCAGCACTAAGTAATGTATTTGTGTTGCTGTGCTGTAAAGCACCACATCAAAACAATTTTGCAATCAAGTAAATGCAGACCTGCTTTGTAACATCATGCAATTATGTCTTATGTATCATATCAAAAAAAGGGGTTAGAATATTAAAGCGAAAGTTAAAAGGCAAGCAAATCTTAAACCTGCATAAGAGCTAATGGTCACAGTCATGACCATCAAATCAGCTCATTTCACTTGACCAATCAAAAACTATTTCAAAAATTAGTAATGTAATATCATGCAGGTAACATCAATAAAGTATCTAACATACAGTATACACACTATACCACCACAGTGGACTTTAATCCTTTTCACACTGTCTTGTCATAAATTGTAGTGGATAGATTATTAGTTTTATTTCCCCAGATAGAAATCAGAGCAGTATAATTATGTATTCATGGTCATCCACCACAGCGCATGAAACTTACTTGTTGGCTGAGCTGCAGTACACAGTGCTGATTACTCTTTGAAAGTTTTAGTCACAGTGCCATTTAATATTCAAATTCTTGTCCATTTAAATGCAATCACATACATGTATTTCAAGAGATTAAAGATTTCCATGCAATGAATGCTGAGACTATTTCAGTGTTTCACAGAATATACAAAGTATAATTATAGTAATTTTACCATGAGAGAGAGAGAGAGATTCTACTTTTAAACTAAAAATAAAAGAGGAAAAAGAAATCACATGTAAGTATTAGTGGGTTTCATTCTGACGATGACTTTTAAATTGTTTGCCTAACATGTTCCCACACAGTGAATTTACACAGTGCTATCCAATGTGCAACTACTGTTAGGCCAGCCTATTTAGTACCACTGTACTTGCAACCCAAATATACATGTCCATGCAACACATTTTCTCAGGAACTAGACACACATTTACATCAATATGATTAAAATCAGGTCTGCACTGTCGTATGTGAAGCTGCAAGATATGATTTTAATCAGATTGGTGTTTACTTTTTCAATTGATCAGCTTTTTTTTACACAGGTTCCATGAAGCACACGATGCTGCATTCCATGACTAACAGCTTAATAAATATACTTAGAATTGCTGGTTTGGTCATCTGACAAGTTCAGATGTAATATTACCAAACAGACGGAAGGAAGTGATGAAAAAATGTAATCACTTAAGTATTTTAGGTAGGAGATGGACTTGTATGTATATTTTCATTTAATACAGATTTAATTTATTTGACACAGTACGTTCTTTCAGTCCACATGACAATTACTGCAAACTGTACCCAAATGTCAATCAATATTGATTATTAGTTTAGTTCAAAATTTGTTCCAGTTTGACCCAATTATCCTTTATAAGAAGTTGACATAAATATAAATAAAACATTTTGTCGCCAAGGAACATGAATTCAAGTGCATATTTATACAGGAGTTAACAATTAGGCTAACAATATGAAATTACTGAAATTATGTCCATAATTTCCCAAATGACACTGAATCTTTGGGAACCACAACTAACCTTTGATGAGTTAAAAGTTGGACACATTTTGGACAAGTACAGTTAAAAGCAATAATAAATGAAGGTAAAATGGGTGGGACCAATTAGCATGTGCTTATGTGAAAAAAACTTTTCTCCATGTTACAGCAGTGGTTTATTTTTCCTGTACATCTATCATATTATCATCTTTTGCAATTCAGCAGAAATGCCTACCATTATGCAAATTTAGTTGTGAAATGGGTATCTGTGGTAGATATGATTGTATTTTTGATGTACAAATAAAAATAACCTCCAGTTTTGCATGTCAGTTTGGTTTAAGCTTTATCTGTGTGTAATTTCTTCTTGTTCTTACTTCTTGCCACCCACACCCCTCCACCTGATTGTTTAACTTGTATTAGGCATAAGCTAAACACATCATATCTATAAATAATGCCCTGTAAATTGCCAGAAATGGCAAAACTTGGTGTTTGCCAACACTGTAAAATCAATCTCTAATTGCACTGATTGATATTATTATGTGGCTTTGTATTTCTCATGGCTTTAAACAGATATCCCTGGTAGAACTTCATTAACTGCATGTACTCTCGACTGGAGGTTGGAAGAGGTTTTGGCTCCAGAGGTTGTAAATCTCTATCATTTCCTGTTTATTTTGAACTGTTCATATGTATTCTAAGGTCATTGCAAATATTGTCACTGTATTAACTTTTGATCATTGTAGTAATGTAGTCTTTCAGTCTATGTTTCTGGAGCTTTTAGTTTGTATATGTTAATATTGATAATAAGAGAAAAAGAAAAAACATTGATACATGAAAATATCACAAATGAACTATATTGCATTTCTGAGTCCATAAGTTGAAAATTTGTTTTACCTAGTCAAGATAAAAAAATTTGCATTCAGAAATTAAGGTTTCTTTTGAAACAATCGATGCTAAAAAGTAACATCAAAGCTCAACACCTTCCTGACTTGCCATTGTTGACAAACTTAGAGGTAGACTTCAAAGTAAAAATGTTTCTTCTCAGCTGGTGATTGATGATAGATTCATGAAAAAAGTGATGAAGCCAGTTACCTTTTTCATAAAAATTACTTCATTTGTTGCATGGACAATGACACTGATAGCAAACAGACTTCAATACAGTATAGAAGAATTTGGCACATTAAAACAGTTATCATACTCCCAAATAATCAGTCATGTTCTATGTCTATGGAAAAAGGTATTTGCATAATAATAGCCAGGCATTGGCAGATCTGATCCTGAGTAGCAAAGAAAGGAGGCAGACAGTGTACTTAAAGTGCATGAAAAGCTTAGTTTTATATGGAGTGGTTTATTCTAGAGAAGCAAGATCTAAAGTGGCTATTGAATTTAAAATTCCTAAATTGGAACTTGGAGGTTTACTTAAGGATAAGCAGAAACTTCGTGATTACCTATAGTAAAATCCCTGTAAGTATCAATATTTACTGATAAAACAAAACAAAATTGAGTTTTTGGATAGTTGTTTCTTGAAATGAATGTCCAACCATAGATTTTTTGAAAAAAGAAATCTATTCTGAACCAACAATGACACGAGAATGTTAAAACAATATTTTTTCTGATATACATACATATTGAACCTCTTGGAGTAATGTTTTTAACAATCTTTAAGAAATTGGTTATTTAATATAAAGGTAATTTATAAAAAAATAATGAACAACGTTTTTGTTAGAATAAAGCTATTTGTCAATTATTCTCAGTATGACTATTAAATGAGCATTCAAATAATTAACACCATCCACCCACACCAATTCTCTCTCTCTCTCTCTCTTCTCATTGTTGATGTTGATGCCTCTCAGTTTTTCATTGGTACTTCAGAAAATTGTGCCCATGTTTATGCTGTTTTAGAATCCCCATTGTATGTGATTTATCAAGATGGTTTGTAGAATGCCACATTGGGGGTGCTGTCTTCAAGGTCAAGGTCACAACTCAGTATTTTGTTTTCTATTACACTTTCTCATCCACTCTTTAACTGTAAACTTTAAGAATGTTTTTGAATAATAATGGATGAGACATGTCTTAATGTAACAGAGAGAAACCACAACAGCTGACATACCTTTTTTCATTTCATGGCAAATGGATGTCACACTGACTTGAGCTGAACATTGTATACTTCTCTGCTGTTAGATTTTGTCATCCTTGTAATTATCAGTGATAATAATAGCTAGTTGTCAAAAGAACACAGAGTAGTAAGGATAATCAGATTATCTCTTTGTGTGGATTAAAGTTGGGTACGTTTTCAGCCCATTGGAACATATGATAATCTATTTTATGTTATAGAAATCAACAAATACCTGTGAGATTTCCATCTATGAACTCAAGGATGTGTCCACTTATGAATTTAAATTTGACATTATTTGCACAAACTCATTTGAGTTCCATGGGATTCTGGCCATCAAAAGAGGGTGGCTGCTTGTCAGTAGGGCCATTTAAGAGGGGTCACCACAATATCGTCCGGTGAATACCATGCTATCTTTTCATACAAGCATACAGAAAATGATTGAAAATTTTAATCTGAATGAGAGAAAAAAAATTAACTTTCTCAATGCATTGAATACACTTACAAAGAAAGAAATAGTTGATAGTATTATCATTGTCAGATATCAATGCCATACACACACGTGCAGCACTAACATAATCACAACCACACTGATATTAAGTAAATATACATCATGTTTCTGTCAATATGTGCTTAATTTGATGCAGTCTTTACTGCTCTCAGCAGTTCAGTTGGGGGTTTGAAAGTAATGCATTTGTCATTAGTATTCATTGTTACCATGACAAGAGACTGTATGGTATGGTTGTCCCAACTTCCCTGTTGAATTCTTAGAGAAAATCCTGGTCAGAACTAAGTTGTTCATGACAATGGTAACGTTTACTGAGCATTGTCCTAACTGTATCTGATGCAATTTGACTATAAGATATGCTTATCTCTATAGAAAAATGAATATATATGACATTTGGGACTGACCATTTCATTTTGGAACATGGAAGAATGTAATATTTTCAAGTTTAATGGGGTATTTACAGGTAATACGGCAGTAAAAAATGCCTCTGTCCAGTTCGGGTGTTCATGCTTTATCAACAGAAATCAACTGTGCAAAGACAAGTGTGTGTTTATTATTGTCTTTCAAATAATCTATTTCATGGCTAAAATCATCCTGAAAAGCATGGGTCAGTTAATAGTATTTTAACACGATTAAGGTAATGAATATAAAGAGAACTAATCTGAATGTTCAGTTCAGTGAGTCAGATATGTTACATACAGGTGGTGCATCTATTTTGATTGATGTCATATGCTTCAGAAGGACAAATGTCAATATGATGTTTGAAGTATGTGCAAATAATTAAATACCCCCTCTTGCTGCTATGCTTGACAGAGTAAAACTCTGTCTGCCTCCAGTTTTGAAATTTAGTTTTTCTGGGCTTTATTGATAGTGTAAAGCTTCCTGCATTACAAATGATCTTCAAAAATAACTCACACTTGAACAGCTATTCTGACAAATAAAATAATTTTGTTTTGCATTTTATATATGGAGTAAAACTATGACTTCAGAGAAATGTTGCCACTGATCACGAACTTTATTAATGTTGGCTTCTGCATTCACATTGAGTGCTGTGATGTTCTTCATGTTTATACTTAACTTAGGAATTTTGTTGTTCTACTTTGTGTGCTTTACTTATGCAGATTAGCTGAGTGGACTCTCTCACAGTAGCCTTTGACAGCTTAAGTAATCTATGAAAGTTAGCTGTTAATCTCTGGCTGCCTTACCTTTTAACTGCTGCCATATCAGCCTTAAACCCAAGGATAGGTTTAGCTGAACTTTGAGTAGGACTGTTTACTGTTCATACATACCACAGATTATAGGCATTTATCAATGTGGTCAAGAAATATACCATATATACTCACATATAAGCCCTTTTGCATACAAGCCGACCCCCAAACTGAACAGGTATAAACACTAAAAAGTGTGTGACCCACGTATAAGCCAGTCCACAACTCCAAGGCATCTCAAGATGCATTTGGTAAGTTTTAAATGCATTTATTTAGGCAAACTTACTTTTTTTTTTAAATTACATGTATACTCATCTTAAGTAATTTATTTAATTTTCTGTTTTCTTATTATTTCTGCCTAATTTAGATTTGTGTATAATCTGATCGAACAATGACAAGAATTTAGCAATCGCAAGTTGCGGTAACACTCCTCTCCCTTTTGACTTGATTATTGTTTGTTTATGCATTATTGCATTGTACTTTTTATATTAATGCACCAGTAATTATGTTTTTAATTTGCTTTAAAATTGTAAATACCTAACTCATTAGAATGTAATCCATATATGACAACACAATGAACAACAATACAGTATGATTCAATGCTCACAATTAGGCTACTGAATGTATTTGCATAATGGCCTCACCTCATGTACATTGTAGGTTTTATTAAGTGCTTAATTCAGCACATCCCTTGGAGTTGAATCATGAACAGCATTGCGCTAAACTTTAATGATATCTCCAAAATACAATAATGAAGTTTCAGAAATAATCCTTAGAAAACTATGCTATTACTGTACTCTAAAAGCTTAGTTGTTGTTTGATTTGGTGCAAGCGACCTTACACCATACCTGTCAACTTTCATGCCAGGAGGGGAAAAATAACTCCCAATTTTTGGGTCGCTCACCTTCTACCGCTCGATTTCATATCTTCCGATTTTAGCAGAGAACTCCCAGTTCTTGCATTATGTCTTCGATTTTCATTTCTTCTAAACAAGAAAAGTCCTACATGTTCTGTTGTATCACCTGTGAATTATTGTTGTGACAAAATAATTACTTTACTCAAAAGAATTTGCTTCTTCACTAAATAGACTGTTAAGTTTAAACAGTACTGACTTAAATTAATGATTGTTTTACCTTTACAACATTACAAAATTAAAAAGTAAACCAGAACAAAAAATAAACTGCAACAATGAAATCGTCCACAATTAATTTCAGTCACATGAGTGATCACTACAAAAGAAACTTAACCGAGTGAACAGCTGGCATTTTTATACCATATATACCAATGTTAATTACCATGGTTAAATTAAAAGAAGGAATGAAAATACATACCATGCAGCAAATGTGTGCACAAAAAACTAATTCAGAATACATGTTTTATAGGAAACAATACTAAATGCTTTATGAGTTGACAATAAGGGAATAAGGTCGGATATACAGTGAGGGGAAAATACTTGCCACATATATGGAACCATGAGTCTGCCTATTTAGGTACCTTTCATTCAACAAAATTTGGATTCCTTTATTTGCCAATCAGTTGCTGGTGCTTACATAATGCATAGTAGTGTAGAACGTGGTTTCTTTGAATTAAGACAGAGGGCCAGTCATTTTCACAAAATAGTTGCTTTGATAAGGATTAACTTTTAATTAGTCGCACTGGCTTTCTTGCTTGTTTATTTAAGACTAATCTTTAGCTATTGTGCAGTTTGGCCACAGCTGACCAGAATTTGAAAACAGGGCATGTCCTGGGGGAAAATAGGTCACATCACAGGGAGAAACAGCGAGTCTTTTTGCAAATTTCATGCATATTGGACCAGGAAGATCGATCAATATTTAGTGAAAACAAGGCTTTAAAAATGCCACGAAAAACCTCCCGATTTTAGGTCCCAGTCTTTTTTTTAATTCAGTCTCCCAACTTGGCTTTAAGCATTAATCATCAGAAAACATCTGCTGCTCAGAAAATTCTTAAGAAATGTGGTATTTTATGTAAATGTTGTATGTGACACCCATTTTGTAAACTTGGAACTATGTTCTGAGAATAGTTGATTTATGATTTCATGAATAATTCATCCCAACATTAAAATTAATTATCTTGTAATATATTTTTAACTGATACATTTAATCTTGAACCTGAGCCTAATTTATGTATATATATATGAAAACTTCAAATTGTTTACGAAATACAAAAGATGCATACCTTCAAAACAGACAAAGCAAACTCCAAGCAATGTTGAACTTGTAATATTTTTTATTCGATGGTTTTTTATCATTTGGGGAAAGCATGTTTTTACATGAATTAACCCAAATATTAAAGGTGTCCTTAAAATATTCTTTTTAAATCATCTTGAATAATACAATAATAATTAAACAAGAAAAAGAAAAAAAATTGTGTTTCTATCAAAATCGATTTTTCTATAGTAGGTGTCGCCATTTTATCTCCCCTTCACCAAATGACCACCAATTTTCATTAAAGGGTGAGAAGACACCATAGACCATCTTCAGTCCCTTTATTACTTGTAACACCTCTAAAAACATCCTGTACTTGGCCTCAAATTCCTCAAATTGCAGGAATAAGATAATCAATTAACGGCTTGCTGTGTAAACTTGTTAGCAGCAGTGTTCAACAAGGGTTTTGGAAATTTCTTACAAATTGTCAAGGAATGGAACATTTTTTAATTTACGTGAAATATTTATGGTCAAATGATCAAATATGAAAGGAATATTCAAATTTGGTGATGTCATCAAAATTCACTCATTAACAGTTCTAATCCTACTACTCTGACATGCAGCATCACACTGGTCATGGTACTGGTGGAACATTTCTAGTCTCCAGTAGACTAGTTACAGTGGTGTCTCTAAAGTGGAATTTATAAAACACAGTGGTTGGGGGTTTTTAATCACATTTTGTAGAATTATTCTTTTCTGTCTTGAAAAGTGATAGATTTCATCTATAAAACAGCATGTGCAGTAGATGGCCTTTAAAACATTATTTTTGCCTACCACCAGTAGTATCACATGTATGGATACCAATCTAATTGAATTTGTCATGAAAGATGTCAGAAGGCATCATTATAAAGTAATGGACTGGCATAAAAAAATCATAGTTGTGTAGTACAGGGTAAGTGCACATCATTCCATAAATAGGGTTGCTATACCACGTAGCTCATATTAGCTGGAATATTTGTTCTCCTTCTTCAGGCATTTGAATCAGAACAACAAAAATGGACCAGTAGTGGGGCCAGAGTTGGGACACAGACTAGTCAACACAGTCTGCCAGTGGAGGACAGTGGTAAGTTAGATTAATGATATTTAATATCAGATTTCGTCCAACTGGAATTTTTAGGTTTAAAATGTTTTCAATTTATCTGCCTCAGAATGGAAATTTAACACCTTGACCCTTTACTTCGTGCAAGCACCTTTGGATGCCTCTACTCCATTCTCATGGAAGCTCCTTTGGATGCCTTTACCCGATTTGCATGGAAGTTTATTTTGACACCTCTACACCATTCTCATTCTCTTTTAGTGCCACCTTTGGGAAAACCCCATGTTAGATACTACATTCATTAATGTGAATGACCATTACATCTGATCAGGTGGTTGCTGTTTAAGATCTGCTTGTAATCTGCTATTTAAAGTAACTGGGTCGTATTCTCCACTCTCCAACATGGAGGCTGCGGATTTCGTTCAGTACTTTCTTGAGTTTGCACAATTAGAATCACTACTATGAAGCTTCAATAACATAAGTAAAGGCTCTGATATCGATGTATGCAACAATTAGTTTTTATAAATTATCAAATTCAGATGATTTAATGATGTAGATTGCAGACAAAGAACTTGTAAAATTTGAGAATGAGAAATGTCAGCTACAGCTGGTTACACTGCTTCACTGGCCTGACTGTGAACGAGTTATCTCAAGATTTTAAAGCGCATACAAAAATTATTCTGTGAAAAATAATTATACAGCTATAACCATTGGATTTTACTCTTAAATCTTTCTACACATAATAGATGTGTACCAGAAATATAAAATGGTTAAAATTGATGTTAAACGTAACATATACTACACTGCTTTACAGTTAACAGGCAGGCCTATGTGTATGGAGTCAAACAGGTCAAAGGTGTTCTGTTTATAGTGCACTGTATTATGTAACTTTGATACATCTATATGAACTGGCTAAAATGCCATACACTCTGATGTAGAGAGTTAAATAATGTAGTATTTTATATCCTCATTTGGTGAAATATTAACAGTACAATAAAAAATCCCTCTTTTTGAACAAATTCTGCAAAATTTATGTCAATGAAAAATATGCTCTACAGTCTGTACTATAAGTCTTGATACACAATTAGTTTTCAAAAAGTTTAGTAATTATAATATAGACCCTAACTTTTGGACTCACTCAGCAAGACTATTTACAGTTTGCTTGATGAAACAGGCAGGCAGTTTAATTTACTACTGTAACAGCACAAGCTTTGTTGAAAAACAAAACTACAACCACTGTCTATAAAAAAAAAATTCAGGAGTTTTCACTTTATGTTTATCAGCTATAGTATTAATTTTAAATAATAGGAAAAATGTCTGACAAGGACATTTGGTAAGTTCTGTATCATATACATTGTTATTGATAACATTGATCATGGATATGATCCATTGTAAAATAAATAGTTTTCCAGTCAACAAAGCACAAAATTTGCTAACAAGAAAGGGTTGTGTGAATCAACATTAATTCTTAATATTTTTAATTAAACGTGGAAAATCATTTGAATCCATCCTATGCAACCTGTGTCCTGATTTCTCAGCCTAAGATGGATCCCTGCAAGTCACATTGTTGATGCCCTGTCTCTATCATAAAATGTATACACTGAATACATTTGCCCCATACTCTCATGGATATTCCAAGAAAAATGTTACTTGAGTTGCACAACATTTACATTTAAAAAATTTGACATTCCATTATTGGTCAATTTAATACAATACTCCTCCATTTAGGTAAATTACTTTTGTATTGTGTCTTTACCATTGAAAGCTGTTTCTTCATTTTCATTCTGAGAGTGAGAGAGATCAGTACTGAAAAATGTTCACTCTGGTTAATTCCATCCAGTCAAATCAGATTTTCCACTTCATTAGCTAAGTTTTGCCATCTTAAAATGTTGTTATTGCTTGTTCTCAAAACTATGCATTGAACATGAAAATTACATTAATTATGTACTTTGTATAAGCTTATACTGGTAGTCAATAGCCATTTTATGATAATGGTTTTTTACCATCTCTCTCTCTGCCAATCTAACAAGTTAAAATGTAAGAAATTGAGTTTATTTCAAAATGTAACTTTTTTATTAGAAATTCAAGGAGGTCATTTATTATTTTCATCTTATCTATGTGCAAGAAAATGAAATGCAGGATTTGGTCCATCCTGAGACCACCATTATATGAATTTACATGTAACTTGTGAAATATGTGAACCACTCTAGTTCTACACATGTGGTGAGAGGAAATATTCTATCCTCCATGCAACAAGTAGAAATAATAATAATAATAATTATGAGGACTTTGTATAGCACCTAATCTTTAGAAGCTCTAAGCACTTTACAACATTAGACAACACCTATAAGATAAGAAACATAATAATATTATTACAAAAACAAACAACATGAAATTAGAAAAACATTAAAAAATAAAAAACATGCTGAGAATATTTCAGGTAGGAAACATTATTAGGTCTTTAAGTTTGTTCTTGCTGTCGAAATAAGTCAGTTTTGAGAGCCCTCTTGAATGTGATCACTGTGTCTTTGTGTCTAAGTTCAGTGGGCAATTCATTTCACGTTGCTGGGCCTTGGTATGCAAAAGAACGCTGTCCATATGACTTTGTTTTCATAGTGGGAATAATGAGTATACGATTGTCAGAAGAGGAGTGTAAGTATCTTGCTGGTGTGTACACATGGGTGAGGTCAGATAGGTATGTTGGACTGGAGTCTGACAGTGAAATGTAGCACAGAGAACAAATTTTGTGTTTGATTCTTAATCAAATGGATAGCCAGTTTAGGGTACAGAGCAGCGGGGAGGTGTGCTCTGATCGTGGTACTGTAAGTATGATCCAAGCAGCTGTGTTTTGAACTTTTTGAAGTTTCTGGAGTAGATATTGAGATGAACCAGACAAAATTGAGTTACACTAGTCCAGTCTTGAAAGTACTAATGAACACACAAGTGTTTTAGTGGCATCAACTGAAAGATATTTGCGAATTGAGCTGATGCGTCTCAGCTCAAGATATGCAGCCTTGCATATGTTCATGACATGTTGGTGCAGTGTGAGAGTACTGTCCAGAGTAACACCTAGGTTTCTTACTGATTGTGTGAATTTAATGTTGGCATTGCTGATATTTATTGTTTGAGGTAAAGGATGTGAATGAGAAAGTCTTTGCGTTGTGATCAGAATGGCCTCAGTTTTATCATCATTCATCTGCAGCTTGTTACAAGTCATCCATGATTTAACATCAGAAATGCACCTCTCTACACCTTGGATGGTAGCATCAACTTCAGTTGGGTGGCTAGATTTGTATATTTGAGTGTCACCAGCGTACAATTGGTGAGACACTGGATGATGATCTATGACACTTGAGAGCAACAGAGTGTACAGAATGAAGAGAACGGGTCCAAGAACAGACCCCTGTGGAACACCACAACATAGATCAACTGGGTTGGAGTGTATTCCATTTGCAGATACAATTTGTGTCTTGTTGACCAAGTAGGACTTGAACCACAGTAAGGCTGTATCATGAATGCCAAATACATGCTGGAGACAGTGAAGTAATATATCATGGTCTGTTGTGTCAAATGCTGCAGACAGATCAAGGAGGGTGAGGACTGTAATCTTTCCGCTATATATCCAACGCAGAGAGAATGTCATTAACTACTTTTGGAACAGTAGTTTCAGTATTGTGGCAAGAGCAATATGCAGATTGTACATTGCTAAAAAGACTATTTGAATTTAGATGAGATACAAGCTGGGATAGAACAACCTTTTCTAAGATTTTTGAAATGAATGGGAGATTAGAAACTGGGCAGTAGTTCTTTAAATCATTATGTCTAGTGTTGGTTTCTTCAGCAGAGGCTTTACAATTGCAGTTTTGAAAACTGATGGGAATTTCCCAGATGAGAGAGAGGTATTAATAACATCAGTTAGTGAAGGCAATACTGGATCTAAGCACTCAAGCAGCAGTGATGTTGGAATTGGATCAAGTTCACATGACTTTGGTGCACTCTTCATCAGGATTGTACATACGAAATCCATAGAGACAGGTTCAAATGCTGCTAATGGTTGCCGCTCAAATTCTGTCTCCCAACTGTATGGTGACGATGAGTCAATTGAAATTGTGATGTCAAGCTTATCTCTAATGGTTTGTACTTTGTCACAGAAGAAATTTGCAAACATTTCCGGAAGGTCGACTGGAGAGAAGGTAGTTGGAAGTGGTGTTGATTTGTTCCTTGACATTAGCTTGTTAGTAATCTTGAAGAGCTCTTTGCAGCTGGAACTTTCCATGATCTTAGTAGTGTAGTGGGCTGATGTCGCTGGTGTTCTTAATAATGTCATATTTACTAAGCATGTAATTATGATGAGCTAGGTGAAACTGTATCTGCACATGTACCTAAGTTGGAGAACTGGTCGCCTAATCCCAACTGCTTCATTAATAATATGGCTATAGCATGTTTAATTGCTTCTTCTGAATGATCAAATTAGAAATAAGAGTTTTCATTTAGAGATTTAGAAACATGATTTGCATGTAAGTCTTGAAAAAGTATTGTATTGCTGGCAGCTAATTTTACATTGTTACTGAGGGTAATGAAAAGATAGATAAAGTAGCAATAGCTGTTTCGGGATGGAAGATTAAATACAAAAACTTAAGATGTTATAAAATTGCATGTTCAGTATAAACAGATTTCCCTTGTTATAACAGTCTTTATTATAATGCAGTTCTTGACTAAAATCATACCAGTGTGTAATAATATAGCTTGAAAGAATATGTAAAAGTTATGGAGATCATAGTATGAAAGTTTTAAGTCAAAAATGTTTTCTGGCTGGTGTTGGAATTTTAAATGATTTTCATTGTGGGAATGTTCCTGTGTGTCATTGCTGATTTAAGACCTTTATGCTGAAAATTTAGCACTTTGAGACTGTTAACAAACTTAGTTCAAGATAAAATGCTGTAGCAATAGTTATTGTTCTTTACATTATCTGTCCATATTGTTCTGTGGTAACTAGTATATACATGTATTAAGAATCTCTGGTTCGTAGTATGATCTATCCACATATAGGCACTGATATAAGTGTCTAATTGTACAGGGGTAATGTTGATAATTTTCTTTTTGTAGCTACTGTATGCCTTGAATTTGGAAATTGCTCCTTATGTCTTTTTTTTAATTACTGTGTTTGGATTTTGGTGACTTGCAATATAACATTTAAATCCCAGACCATAGTGGCAAAGTACTATGCCACTCATTCTATGTTTGGTGTCACTTTGAACAGAAGCTCATCTGAGATGTCATCAAACATTTTGTCTAAAATACTATTGTCAACTTCAACCAACTCTTAATTTCTCTGTGAAATGTCCATTAAACTCCTTATCATACTTTCAATAGTCCCCTGTTCGGCCACCAAGGCAGATTCAGCCATTTTCATAAGTGATGATGGCAAACAACAATGAAGATGTATTGTACAGAAAAATACCCACACAAGTCTGATTTTTTTGCCTTACAAATTATGCACACATTGTTGAGATTACAAACATTTGTTTAAATTTTTTATTAAAAATCCAGTATTTTAACTATAGACTTACTGAATATTTCAACTGGCAAAAGTAGTTCCAGGGTGTACATATGAGACACAGAACTTTGGGACACAGATTACACACCAGTATATCAAATGCAATGTAGGATTTAATGGATATATAACAACACTGTGCATTGGACACACAAATGATTCATGGATACCTTCATAAAGATGAATTTGAACAGAGTTCAAGTCTTGCCAGTATCTGCTTACAGTGTAATACATTATTGTTTAGTATATTGACTTCCAACCTATGAGACTGAAGTCTTTAAGATGTCAAATAAAATTCTGAAATATCTTTATGATTATCTAAAGCCAGAGAAAATCTTGGAAGTTATTGAGGGAATGCAGTTACTTGAAATAAATATGACCCAATATTTTAAGAAGTTTATGTACTTTACCATTTTTATTTTATATACCTTGTATTGAGTTTTGTTTCTTTTCTTTTTAATCTTGTTACACTACATGTTTACATTTAATTGACCTTGTAACACTGCATATTTACCTGTGAAACCTACACAGACAGAGGTGAAATGACAGTAATTGTTAAGACTAGAGGTTTAGACCAGTCAGCCACCCAGGGAGCCCTTTTACATTGTGAAATTTATTATAAATGACACATCAGATCACATTAATGGTGATTGTTGGAACAATTTTAGAGCTCGTAAGCGATGACAGATTTAATGTCAATGTAAAAAATAAAGAATCTGTTCCTGGATTATTGTGTAAAAGAGCTTATTTTTCAGAATATTAGTAAATAGTTTTTCAGACCCATTCATGAAATGCCTTTCTGTTTGTTTTTGTTTATCATTCATCATTCTACATTTTGTATTTTGCATTTGTGTTCTCCATTTCCTTCATATTGCATTCTTCATTTCACTGGTACATGTTCTGCATTTTGGTTTGATTTGATTCTGTATTCTGTTTGCATTCTATGTTTGCTTCATTTGTAATAATTATTATCCAATTTATGGTCTGTTTGTTATCCAGAAAAGAAGATGCATGATACCAACTGTATTTTTAATGCTTGTTTGTATCTATGGTAACATGTCAGAGGTTGAGGCCAAATAGAATGGGATAGATGGACAGCACAGACCTTTTATAAATTAATAGATCTCTTCAGTCTGTTGATGCTTTCACCACAAAAAGGTCTTATTTAGATTATACTAGCACAAAACAAAACAAATAAACAAATAAAATGTCAACACAGACAACATTCTGTTTCCTGGCTTATATGTGTTTTCTCACAAAATGGTGAAGTATGAAATTTGCAAGGGTGTAGAAAAATGTATATAACAGAGATGTGATAATCATAGCATGTTGAAATGTGTGTGTGTGTGTGAGAGAGAAAGATTTAGATTTTTAATGTAGCTTTAACAATTTTAGTGATATCTCAACAGTATCTGCAGTGTGGCAATTTATAGCAACATACAGCACTGGGGGCATCATGCTGCAAACATATAACATTTCCCATCCAGTCACATTGTCCTCTTGCAAAGATGACCAGTCCTCCTAACGTTAACCTCTTAATGCAGAGTGCCAAGCTTGGCAGCTGTATGTACTGTTTCTATAAGCCTTTGGGATGACTCATGGGGTGGTTATGGGTGTGGGTTGGAACCTGCAATCTACAACATCTAAAGTGGATGCTTTATGCAGTTAGGCCACTAGAGTGGTCACCCATTAAAATGACAGCAATAATAATAGTTTAAAGTAGCAGATGAAAATCAGCCTAAATGTTTAAATTATCATTTGTTCAAGTAACACACAAAAGTGGTAGCTTTATTGAGAATCAAGTCAAGGTTCAGAACCAGACTTTGGTTTGTGTTTTAGAGTTAAGTGTCCCGTAAATATATTTTTTAGGCACAGTTTGGAACCAGTTGCCAATAGCATGCTGCATGGATTGGATGTTACACAGTGTGTCATTTTGTAGTGACAGTGTGTCATTGTGTCATGCAGATTATTTCAACATTCAGACATTCAGATGACACAAAAACATCAAAATGGATGTATATTTGTGGCTTAAAAGTGAGTGGTAATTGAATAGGAAATTTGATAATGCCAATTGGAATACTGACGTGTTGATGATGATACAGTGACTGTTGTTAGTTAAATCCTTATATGGTAACTTCTGTCAGATATTAAGAGGGAAAAAGACATTGATAGACATTGAATTAACTTATAAGAATTATTATATATAGTAATAGTAGCATGTCTCAATGACAGTTTATATTGGAAAATGACTAATGACACAATGTTCTCGGCAATGTTTCATTCCACACAGCATCACGAATGATATCCATGTCTTTGTCTCATTGAATTTTTACATAATTGTTTTGAAATGTGGCTAAAATTACTGAATTTGTTTCATGGATGAATTAAACATAATTCATACTGACATACTGCAAAAAACATCGTTCGCTTGATATATGCTGAAAAAGACTGGTCTGTTTACATGTAATCCGCCATGTTCATTGATCCTGAGTTGTGCACGAGTCCATTTAACTTACTGGAAAAAAAAATTAAAGGAAGGCAACTAATAATAATAATAATGACCTTATTTAAAGAGGGTAACACAGTTAGCTAAAAACTAATCTACCTTGAGGCCCTCATAATATAACTACATTATGGCTGGATAGGAAAGCTGTAAACAAATTGACTCTTCCATAGGTCATGGTGGCATTGAAAATTTGATTTAAACATATCACCATTTTAGCATGTATTTAATGACATGTTACACACTATATGAATTTCAATGGTGTTGAAATAATTTGTAAGAGAAACCAATTCATTAGTTTTAGCTATATTTTACCACACTGAACTGAATTCACTGAGCTACAGATGAAGACATCATTCGCAATGCTGTGCAGAACAAGCTGCAGTGGTCAGCAATGCACTGAGCATGAAGACATATGAACGGTCAGTATTAAGTACTACTATAAGAATTAATATATTTTTCATAATTTAACATGTCAGAAGTAATGTGTCTACCTTACTGTTATAATAAAAAATTTAATAGTTGAGACTAAATAGATAATAATAATTTTTATTTTGATTTTTGGTTTTTAAACCTTAGTCACCAGATAACCTGTTGAACCACAGTTTCCAGAATGGCAGATCTCAGCCATTTATAGGTTTTGGGAAATGTAAGAAAACAGTTTTCTTGAATATAGCTGAATATGGAAGAAATCGAAAAAAAATTTACATGAGCACTTTCTAGTGGGAAGCCGAATGGCAATACACACAGTAGTGAAAATGATGCCCATTTTCAAATGGCAGGATTAGCATTTATCTCACAATTAATTGCAAGTGAAATAACACTTAAACATGGGCACTTTCATCAGAGTGATGAAGAAAAAATATGAAAATACAAAAGTATTACCTTAATCCTGGATTAAAGCAGATACAGTTGCTTATTTCTTTACTCAAAGTAGATGATTAGTGAAAACAGTTTACAATACTATCATGTACAAACTGGGCTTCACAAATATTTCCCCAGATGATGAATATTTGAATAGATCATTTTTTTATGATATGCTCATGACAAAACACATTTCTTATATAGAAAACTCACCGTTGTCAGCATTTGAAACAGAGATACAAACATTCTGACAGGGGAAATATAAACATTTATAGAGATTACCATATTTACCGTATGTTTTCGGACACCGTTTGGGGGGTGGGAAATATAATATTTAAATGCCTTGTAAGTTTTTGGACATTGCTCTGCTATAATTTTTTCTACAATTTATGTTTTCGGACACAATTTAGGAAGATCTGCTGCTTCAGTTTATTGTAAAATTCACAGCGTGTTTACCGTTAATTTAACTGAGACAAAATTCCCTTAATTTGGTAGCCGATTATTTATTGTGATCATGAACTTCCATGAACTAATATAATTTAAATTTTTTAATTGTATGTATATATTTATGTATGTATGTATGCAGATAGATTGATGGATAGATAAACATTGTTATATTAAGCCATACACAATAAGTAGCAATATCAAAGAATGAAAAGAAATACGATTTAGTACTGTAATATATTTAAATATATTATTCAGTATCAAGTCCATAGCCTTTTTAGGTCCTCAGGCAAAAAGCCCTCAAATTCTGTATCACTATCATCACCCATATTGTTTAATTGTTTGTCATTTCTGTTCAGCACATTTTCTCTTCTGCTCAGATTGACACTGATGCCGCACACCTTGAAAGATTTAATTATTATTGTGAGCTTTTCCTTCAATGTGTCCATGTCATTTACAACCCAGTCCAATACATTATGTTTGCTGGCTGTCTTGATCCATCTGTTGCTACTTTCATTAGATGATAATAATGCATTCATAACATCCCTGATGTATTCCGTCCAGCTGCAGCGGAGGTAGCTCTCGACAGGTTTATTGATGCTCACATCAAGAGGTTGCAATTTGGATGTGCAGCCTCCTGGTATTATTGCTGGCACAACATTTCCACGCCACAACTGTTTCTTTACGTCATCAGTGATGTGAGCCCAGAACGAGCCCATAACTGATAGTGATCGTTCTCTTCTGGTGAATGGCAAATAAATTTCTTCAATCCATCACAGCATTAGCATTTCATCCATCCATACTTTCTCTTGAACTGCAATAATCCACCCTTTTGGTGCCTTCAGATCTAGCTGTCTCCTTCCCTAGAAAATACTCATTGGGGGTAATATGTCGCCAGAACCTGCAACGGCTAAAACGACAGTAATGTGTCTCTTCTCCGCGTCAGTTATACGAATCAGAACGCTTTTCATTCCTTCTTTGTCCACCATTTTCCCTGGCACAACATCAAAGTACATCAGTGTCTCGTCCAGGTTAATAATAAACGTATTGTCAAACTTGTCCTCCTCATGTCTATCCATCACAAACTTGTGGAACAAAGCAATCTTTTCTTCCAAATCCTTGGGTAAACGTTGGGCAAGAGAGGTCCTGCTTCTGAGCACAAAGTCATGCCTTTTCATGAAACTCTCTGCCCATGAACAACTGGCATGGAATTTGTTCTCCGGAAATTCTGTTGAGACAAGCTCCTTGGCATATATACATATTCCCTCAACACTGAATGGAATTTTAAGTCATGCTGAGTGAGCACCCTTTGAGCTATCTTATCATCCATAGCTTGTCAATATGAAATGGGTCATCCACACTTAGACAAATGTCCTTTCAAGTTCATATCGGCAGAAAAGTCAATTTTCATACTCACCGAGGATTTCAGAATCTTGAATTTTTCTGCTGTAGGTCTAATTCCCAGACATTTTGCATTATTAACTATATCCTGCTTTTGCTTTAATGTATAATGTTTATAGTGACCACGTATATAACCGGGTGGAGCACTCTTGGGTTCAAGATAATCAGACTCGTCATCTAGAGCAGCTTTCTTCATAGGTGGTTCTTTTTGTGATGCATCCTCAGAATCATTAATTCGAGGTCGCTTCTGTGGCCTCTTTGGAGACGATTTTGACAAGGGAGAGTCCCTCCATGAACTAGGCAGTACCTCCTCACTTGTTGCATAACGTATGATAAACTTATCCATCAAAATTATTACAATACTAACAATATTATGTTTCACAACGACAGCTATCCAGTATATAAACTTTTGATAGTGGTGGGTATTTTATTTATACTTTATATTTTAATAGCTTGATTGGCTAACAAAAATATGATTGGTTGTCAGTGTAGACATTGTTATACATGAAACCACTTCAAACAGGTGTGCCAGTTATGGCTTTGATTAGAAACCATGACCCCTGCTTTATATCATTAAACAATACATGGGAGAGTTGGTATGGATTAGTAAAATTCATTGGTATTGTGCATCAAAAGAAACCCCTTATCCCTGAGGCATTATATACCAAGGTTTAAACATAGTTATTGTTCTTGAGGTAGTAAACCTCTTTGTGGACGATACATTTTGATTGTGGGTGCTAAATGTTTGGTACATCATGTGCTTTTTTAATGAAATCCAGATGGCTGCATTTTATTTCCAAACACACCTGTCTAAGAAATCCCACAAGTTTTGTTATAAAAAATTATCACCTAGACACATTGAAATCTCTGACATACATCAAAACAATCTCTGAGCAGTCGATTGTTTCGAGTCAGCAAGCTCTACTCATTTTGAAGCTACCCTCGGCTAGGTGGGGGAAAAAAAGAGAACCACAACAAATAGATCACCTTTTTTTTTATAAAAAAAATACCAACATAATAATCACGCCAACTCGTATATTGCAATTTGCTTGTTATTTTTACCCTTCCTATGCGTGCATACAACACTCACCCCATAAGGAGCCTCTCACCCATGATTCTCTAAGATTTTCCATCATACATGCACCGGTATTTCTACTCTCGATACTAAAATGTTTCTGTCATAAATATCTTAAAAATTATAATTCCAAAATCTTTTTATTTAGTTTGCATTAATATCTTAATTACACAGTAATTAAGCTTGTGCACATTTGTAATGTAGATTTTAATGATCACCGATTAGCAGAGGGTTAAACTGTGGATTGCAAGGTTAGTAATATGACGGTTCTTTTGGAAAATATGCACACAATCATGGCTCTAATACATGTATGGCTGTGTTTTCTGGTGGATGGACATGTATCACATAAGACAAAATTGGCAAGTAATGCCTGTTTTTCATTCATTATCCTTTCCGTGGTGCTTGACAAAATACTTGTTTTACTTCGTGGCAGCACGTCGTCATGTGAGCTAATGGTAACTTCGTTACAGACATAGGGGGGATAAATCTATCTTCACCTGTATGTTTTTGGACACCTAATTAAAGAATTTGATAGGTATTCAGATGACAGAAAAAGTAATTATTTGTTGCAGTCCGAAAACTTACAGTAAATACAGGTATGTATTTTATGTGCAAATTCACTTGAGGAATAATTTGACTGGTAGTCTATTTTTTTCTATATGGTGAACAATATCAGGTCCACTTGGTCCTCTTGTTTACACTTTTCTTTGAAAGATAGACACCTTGTTTTTCACTTCTTCCAAAATTATATGTAGTTGGGAGAAAAAATTGCTACATAAGATAACATTAACTATGGGCTATTTTGAAATAGAATTGAAAATGTATTTGAGTCTGTTGGAAATAAGATCTCATACCTCATCATGCCAAGATTCCACATCATTGTATTTGTTTTTTCATTTGCAATTAATGTTTATACATTTGCTGTTTCAAATTACATTTTTCATTTGAAGAAATTATTGTAATATCCTGTAAACGAATTCCATTTTCACACCTAACTTTTGCGTGTCATGTGAGCTGAGAAATGTACCTAATTATGCTACTTTGTAATGAAAAGTAACACAACTCAATCTGAATTGCATTTTATTCAGTTGATACTCAAGGGGCTAGATGGAGGATTATAAAACCTTTTTTTGTATCTATTTTAGATGGGGAATCATGGCATGATGTTATTTCCAAGCTAAGACTAAATCCATCAATGGAAAAATCCCCAAGAAAACCTATAGTAAGGTCAGTCACACAACCAGATTTTGGCTCCAAGGCCAAATATATCAGACGACTGAGCCAGCTCCAAGATTTTCAGAATGAAACTGACTTGGAAAACATTCTCAGTGAGAAGTTCTGGCTTCCTGATGAGCACATCGACATGGCTATGAAATTAATCAAACATACTTGCCCTGGTATTCAAGGTCTTGTAGATGCCTCAGTAATGGCAGTTGGATTAGTGAAGAAACATAATGCAGATTTTTTACAGATATATCATTCTGGAGAAAGCCATTGGATAACAATAACCAATATAAATTGCACAACACCTGCTACAGTTAAGGTCTATGACAGCAGGTACAGGATGGTCCGTAAATCTACACTGTTTTCCATTTTCAACATGTTAGAGTTCAATCCATCACAACCAGTTACAATTGAAATGCCAAAATTTCAAATGCAGAAGAGCGAGTCAGACTGTGGACCATTTGCAGTTGCTGCAGCTGTGTCAGTTGTCCTTGGCAAGGACCCTTCAGTGGAAATGTATGATGAGGACAATCTTAGGCCACATTTGTTCCATTGTCTAAAAACAAATTCGTTAAAGGCATTTCCCACTGCCCTTACCCGGGTAAAAGTTTTAGAACACACAAAATTTATATTATTCAAATGCTGTCAGTGTGATTTTCCAATATTTGAGCGTGAGACAAAAGGATCATGTGTGAATTGTAGACTACCTTGTCACACAAAGAAAGACTGCTCCATTGTAGGCAGAGGTTTGTGTAAGAAATGTGTTAAAGGATCTCCTTTTCTGCAGAAATTATAATGATGTTTTGTGCATGAATTTGTTAAGGAATTTAAAAGTGTACAATCATGCTTTCGTTCATCATGATATATATTCCAAGGAAATTAAATACAAATGTGATCAAAAAGATCCATTATGCATTGTCCATTCACAGTTGCTATTTACAATTTCTTTTTAAAACTGCTTAACTAGTATGCACATGATTTTAAATGGAATATACTGGTATCAAGACTTTTAAAATCTTTTCCTTGAATGCAGATTCATCAATCAGTATATAACCATTATTGCAAAATGTAGAAAAACCTTTTAATGACTTCTTCACAAAAAGTGCTGAGCAGATTTAACAGAAAAGCATCCTAGTCCTGAACTGCTTTCAAATCTGGTCAGATAATGCTAATCCAGCTGCAAATAAGGCCAATGTTACTACAAAATAGAAACAACTTTTATGATAATACACTTGCCAATCCACCATGAGATTTTTTTACCATTGTTAAAAATAGGAATCTTTATATGACTTTCCAAAAACCAGATAGAGTTTGACTAAATTTGACAGAAAGCATCCTGGAATAAAGACCTTGAAATTGGTTTCAATTATTGCTTATCTGCCTTCAAATATGGCCACCATTGCTAAAAACAGATTTAAATTACTTCTTAGAAACTACTCATCATATATAATTTAACCAACTTTGACAGAAAGCACACTGGTATAAAGGACTTTTAAGTTTATACACGTGAGGCCAGTATGCCATAAAATATGGATGCTGCTGTAGCAAAATATAACTAATTTTAATGGACAGAATTTAACCACTTTTGACAGAGAGCATCCTTGATTGAAAGCTTTTTACATTTGTTAAAATGATTCTTATTCACTGAATATGCCATTGTTAGTTATTTCAATAAAATAGAGCATTCACACAACTTTTATTTAAAAGAAAAATGCTTTTCAGAATGTTAAGTGACTGACAATATTATATATATAGAGAGAGAGAGAGAGACACAGTATAACCCTGCTGAAGCGCTCTCTATTATAACATGAATTCAGATATAACACGATAATGGCATGGCTTCCAAAATTTCATATGCATATATTTTTCTCATTTGTGAAAAAATATTTTTTTTCCTCTTGCAAGTATGAAAAATAATGTATAAAAGTTTGTCATTTTGGGGAAAAGATCATGTGTGAATTCTAATATGAGAAAATCATGATGTAGCTCCTGAAATTTCATGTACATGTATTTTTGTAGTACATGAAGCAATATCATTTCTTCTTATTAGTACAAAAAATAATGTGTAAAAAAAGTTTACTCTCATTTTACGGAAGAGATCATGTATGAATTCTAATATAAGACAATCATGCTGTGGCTCCTAAATTTCATATACATGTATTTTGTCTCTGATACACAAAAAAATATTTTTTCTTTTTTTATTTACTGTTGCCTCCAGCATTTGTTTGGTCTTTCAAAGTTGTTCTTTAGTGGTGATTTCAATAACATGTGCACCCTTCATCAAAGCAAGCTGACTACAATCTTCAATAAAAAATAAAGCAGTTTTCATCAAAGGAAGTCAGCACCAAAGTTAAATGCAATAGAATCTGATGGATTATTGGATTTTCCAAAATGACTTGAAGACTTTTATTGTGTCCTTCAAAGTTTCCTTTTTGCAGGAAAGAAATTTAAGCTTACAATAGCTACAAACAGTGGCATACAATGCAAATTAAATTTAGAATCTTTTGATACCATAGATGTATGGCCATCAAGTTAATTTTTAATTTGTTCATATGTTTTAATTTCCCAATGAATAGCGTCATCCCCTGGGTAGCCTTGACAAGATGATAACAGTCTCCCACTGACTGAAATCTATGCCAGTTTAAGTATATGCACATGTAGCATGTAAATCACTACAGACACATGCTACAGGTGACAATACCTGTGTGAATTGTTTAGTGACACCTGTTAGCTGAGAATAGGATTTAGATTAAACAAGGACTACCATTTGTTTTATCCATTTAATTTTGTTTTCTGACAAGATGTGAGTGATATATGATCTTATAACATGTCATCTCTACTAGAATTCATGGATTTTTTATATACATCTACAGTATTTAATGCATTATGTACTGTACTACACAAAAGTTAGTTGTCAATATGCAGGTGTATTTCAGACTAGTTTTGTCTTCATTTAATGCAAAGCATATATATTTGCGCCCACTTTTATCACACACACCTGCCCCATGTCATCTTTTTTTTGGACATGCATCATTTTCTTCAGCTAGCTGACTTGGTTGGTTATAACACGGTTCAATGTATAAGTCATTTTATATGGACCCCAGCCACTGTGTTATAGCAGGTATCACTCTATCTATCTATCTATCTGTGTGTATATATATATATATATATATATATATATATATATATATATATATATATATATATATATATATATATATATATTTTCTTGGCATCCGTCCGTCTACGAGAGACGATGGCATAGCTCCAAAGTACGCTTTTGCTTATCCTTTTATATATACACATACACTTGAGATGCCTTGAAACAATTGTTTTCATATCCTGAAGTAAACAGCATAGGGTAAATTGCTACAAAATCAACAAACCCAGATTTCTTGGCCAACTCTTGTTCTTAACATTTGGCTTAATTACTGGTAGGTAGATGTCAGCCAAGTGAGGAGTTTCAGAACAAAATTGGACCTCATGTTTATGCATGGAATTTCAATAGTGTGAGGAGATATTAAGATATATATTTTTAGATTATGCATGTATTTTTAGATTATATATATATGGACATGAAAGCCTTTGTGTGCTCACTATATCTAAGGAGGATGTATAGTGTTGTCCATTATCCATCCATCCCATCATGTCACATCACATACATCACAAATTTCTTTTCTCTCTGATAACTTTAGAATGGATTTGGATTTTAAAAAATTGGTAAAGGGTTTTAATGGATATTATCATAAATATGTGTACTGTAATTGATTTTTATCATTTATTTAATGTGAGTATGAATAATTAGCAGTTACCCATGTTTAGAAATGTAAATATAATTTCATTTTATTTTTTTATAGGCCCTTTTTATGTGGTCTTTGATCATTAATGGAGATGGAAAAATGCATATCAGTTGAATAGCGAATAAGACACATACATCATAAGCAGCATTAATTGTATAATTTCTTTTTTATAATCATTTATTTTTATATCAATCAGGAATTTTGTATGTGCCTGTCTCTTGCAGTGATTCTTGCAATGAAAATAAAATTACTTGGAAGTTTCTGATTTAGCTGACAGCAGAGTAAATTCTGATTTGTCAAAGTAAATAGCAGTCCTTTGTACAATGTAGTCTGCTGGGTTATAACCAAAGCTTAAAGAAAAGGAGAACCAGGTAGGGGCCAGCACTCTATTTGTGGGCTTTAAAGGCCATATTTCAGTACTCAGTGGTGGCAAGTATATTTTCTGTGGAGGAAGAACCTGGGAAAATCCAAGGAAGAGCCACTGACCCATGTGAAGCTACTGACAAGCTTTCTCACATACCTATATTACCCAAGCAGAGACTTGACAAACCCACACAGACAGAAGTGAGATATCAGTGATCTGTAAAGTGAGTAGCTTAGACTACTTGTCACCAAGAGTCCCAACAACACTCTAGGTATTTCAAAAATTGCCTATTACCTCATATTGAAAAGATCATCTATATCATATTGACATATTTCTTGTGTCTCCTTATGAACTTGAGACTTTACTCTGAACAGAAGAGAAAATTTTATAAACACCAAGTGTTGCTCTAAATCTGACCTTGTTTCAGAATCTGTAGCAACCTTCGTAAACAAGTTCTATTTTATTTTAAAATGATTGGTTGTTTCCAAGATCATGATGGGACTTTGTCTTTAAGATATAAATCAACTTTGTTTTTATTTCTATGAGTAAAAATGATTGGTTTTCTTCAGGGTCACACTGGGTAAACATGATCTGTAACAAGTACTTGCTTCTATAAATTTCCAGAAGATGATCATGTGACCCTTCTTTACATTTTAGAAAGCCCATATAACCCATGTTTTGGAGAATTAATCTCAGTAGAAGCTGGGCTGTTAAACTGATAGTTGTATGTCGTGCTGTTTGGAGTTATTTCAAATTACTTAATTACCTGGTTTGTCGTTATTTCAAATTACTTGGATTCAGAAGGATTAATTCTGTTATTTTTCTGGAAAATACATGTTCTCATGTAATATTGTGGAACAAGGATAGTTTTTTATAACAATTTATTCAGCTGTCAGAAACCAGTGATAATTCTTGTTTCTACAAGGAACTGTAGACATCAACACTATGGATTGCAGTGAAATCAGTAGAACATTTAGGTTAAGATTTTGTATTTGTCTAATTACTAAAAAAGTTTCATGCACCCTGTATACCACTGTAGCACTGTATTTCTGAACATACCATATGTACCATGGCATACATTCACAGTACTAAATTTATATCAAGCAAAAAATTTGCAGGGAGAGTGTGTTGGAATTTTTTTTTAAAGTTTATCAGACAGCTTGAAAAAAAATAGTCCTTATCTATTTAAGCAAAAACTGCTTCATCCTATCATCTCCATTATATTACTTGATAAAAATGAATTATCTTAAGGTGAAAGAAAATAAAAAATCCCAGTTCAAAATAAAATCATGCCATTACCCCTACCCATGAAAATTATATAGTTATTACCTTATAGTACATGAATTTGCTATGTGTATGTTAATTATTGCATAAGTTGTCATCCAAACACTGTAATTTAAGAAATGGGATGATTCAACATTCACTATAGCTGTTAAAGATGTTGTGCTGACATTAGAGAACTTTATAAAAAAATGGGGAAGTATCAACACTGGAGCCAACAATTTAGTAGCTAGATTGCTGATATAATAAACATGGAAACTTCTAGCAGGATGGCAAGTCCTAGGCAGGATATTTATCAGAAGGTCAGTAAATATAAAGCGAACACTGATTTGACAAATGTGAACCTATTTAGTGGAATAGAGAAATTAAATAAAATTAAAAAAGAGCAGCTGCTCCAGAAAATATTAGTGTGGTTCTCAGTCCAGTAAATGAATCATTTGCTTAATCATACCTGCCAACTCTTACGATTTTGCCATAAGTCTTACAAAATTTACCTTTAAAATACATACTTAATGGCATACAAGAAAAAACTATGGTAAAATGATCATTGCCAAAAATTCAGAAAAGTTGTTCATCAGTGTTTGATTTGGATCTAGGTTTCATATTAGAAGTAGTGAAAACAAATTCAGGGAACCAGACTAACTTTACAGCATCACATTAGATGATTTAAACTGCACATATTTATTCATTTATTCATTTGAAGCATCTGCATGATCAAGCTGTTGATCATAGAATTGTTTTTTTTAATGGCGTCCAGCAAGCAATGCATGTTTAAAACAAAAGGGGAAGTAAGCCTCTTGAAAAGTGTTAATAATCAACACAGAAAAATAAAAAAGGAATATTCAGATTCTTGTAAATAAAAACTGGAAGGGACACATTTATGTTTATTGGACATCACACTGAGTATGACTGATGGCGAGAAATACGATTGCCATCATGTGAAATGAAAAAAAGAATTTCCAAGAATTACATGAAGTTGAGACATAGCAACAAGCCACTGAGCTCCATAGCGTTTGGATCTAAAGTTTGTGCAACTGTACTAATGGTAAATAAAGTTTACAAACTTTTGACTTGAACATAATGTTTATCATCACTGCACGTTCTAAACACCGAACTTTTAATTATGTTTTCCGTCTTTGCAATAACAGTTTTTGGTATTTTGTTACAACTTACTAAAAACTGGTCAAACTTCAGGAAAACAATCAACTGCCTTCCTGAGACAGACTCGTCAGGGTTGGCAGGTCTGGTTTAATACATTTACAGATGCTGCTAAATAAGTGAAATTTGACAACATATATTTCATATCCCATTTTGACACTGTGTTTGTATGTGACACGTGTAAACGTGATTAAAGGTTCATAAATAGAATCATATTTGTGATATTCAATATTAATTTGTGACAAATACAACTATTTTGTTAAAAATAATATATAACTTTTGGAATTGTTTTGGCATGAAAAATGAAAATTTGTAATGAAATTCTTAACAACATTACTCAGAAATTTCTGTGAACTCCTTACTGACAGAAACTACAGAAGTACATGTATTGGTATAGTGGAAAAGTCCTAAAGTATGTAACACCAGAAATAGACCATCAGTAAAACAGTGCTGTATACCATGCACCTCTACTGTATATAATGCAGTTGCACTTAAAACTATGAAACATGGTGAAAGGATGCATCTTGATGAGTACCACACTCTTATAACAGAAAGGGTCACTGTGACTTGGATTTCACTCTCAAGGATTGTTCATGGTAGATTCATCAAATAAGGTGATGATACATATTAGTAACCTTAAGATTAAGGTTAATGCATTTACTGTAGGTCATGGCTCCATGGGGTTTGGATATTTTTTTACCTCCAGTATACATACACTGTACTGCAATCATGAAACTGTGGATGTATCTTGATGAATACTACTACATGTACCTTGTAAAGTAGGTCACAGTGATCCATCATCCAGGTGTCACTGACTGGTTAACTTTTGTGATTAACTGTTCATGCTTGAATAATTATACTAGATAATTGTATACATCTATATTAGTGCCACACCAACACAAATAAGGACTAACATTTCCAATTTTTCTGTTTTAGGTCAAGTTTTTGCATTTAGCTAAATTTTGGCCACGGGTATCTTGCATATGATATTCATACTATTCTGTCTAGAATCATGAAACCTGGGGGCATAGGTGGGGGAAGTCTTTCTTGTACTGGCTCTTTTCAATAATAGGTCATTATGGTCCATATTTTACACTTCAGTGTTTGATCTTCATTTCTCAGGCTCTGTTTATGATAGAATCAAGAAAATGATGATGATATGCTTCCCTCCTTACAACAAGAAAGGCTCATCATGAACAATATATGATCTTTGGTTAAGCACATGTATTTTTGCCTAGGTGACTTTTGTTTAAACTTCATTTTTGTTATATCTGAATTGTGAGATTTGAATTGTATGCATCTCTATTGGTAATTTGCCGTTTCAGTTAAAGGAGGCCTTCATTTTAGGCTTTAATATCATGTATACATATTGATTAGATACTTCATATATTTTTCCTTGCTTTGTACATACAAGTCAACTCAGTAGGTGCTTTCTGATCAATTTAGTTGGAAGTAGGGGTTAAATGTGTATTCAGTGGCAAACTTTACATATTAATGCATGCACTTTTGTATCTCATGATAAGTTGTTAACTGTTACATATGTGCATGAGCATAGAAATAAGATGAGTGGATTCCATCTTTTACATGTGAAGGGAAGATAATTACTGATACATGAAATATGCTTATAAAATTCTGGCTGACAATTTAAAGTTTCATTCTGTAAATTCTGACTTCTAAAGTGGACAATCAAAAGAAAATTTTAAGAACAATGGCTTAAAGCAAAACATACAAATAAAAAAATGTGATTCATTGTTTTTTCACTCTACTGGTCATAGGACTGGAGAGCTAATGTGATGGTATGTTGTCCCTTGTCCATCCATCTGTTAGCACAATACTACTCCAACTAAACTACTTGGAGGAATAAAATAAAAATGTTGCACACACATTCATCCCATGGTCTAGTTGGTCCTATTTAAAAATGGTGCTGCTAACACATCAAAATATGGCCACCATATCAGCCACCTTGAAAATTATTATTGTTATTCCTTCTGAATGAATGGTCACATTAACAAGGGGTTTACACTGATCTTAGTCTATTTGGTCCTACATTAATATGGCATTAATCTTGCAGCCAATATGGTCTCAGCAACAGCCATCTTTAAAACCTTTTATTGCTACTCCTCCTGCATGAAAAGTCATATTGTCACCAGAAGACTTCTTACAGTATCTAGTTGAAAATGGTGCAGATCATACATCCAGTATGACTCCCATTAGGTTGTCTTGAAATTGTTCTCACCACTCCCTCAGAATGGATGATCATATTGGCATGCAGTTTTCATCCAAAGACTTCTAATGATGTCAATTTCCTCATCCTAAATGAAAATGGTGACAATCTGATATCCAATATGGCCACACAATAGCTAAATTTTGAAAAACCTGTTCTTTGTAAAGAATATGAGATATAAAGTATCAGAAATACTATCAACAGTCAGAACTTTAAAGGAAGAAATAATATCTTGAATTCTTGGAAATTAATTCCAAACAGTAGAGCATTAGTCCAGTCAAGGGAATATGATGATGTTATCAACTCATTTTAGTGATTCTACTTTGATATTTTATTATGAATGTCCTTATGTTATTTTGTATTTTATTTTTTTATGTCTGTATGGTTTAACAGAATGTCAGAACAATATTGGCTATATAAGCATTGTTAAAATGTAAAGATAAAAAGTTATACAAAAGGTTTAAGTACACAAAATGGCCAACATTTCTTTGTCCAAATAACTTTTATTTGACAATATATGTTTGCAATCAATTCTGGGTACTTATTAAATATTAGCTTGATTTTTGTTATGTAGTCATATATTAAAATGTAATGCAGGATGCCATGAACACTATGACATCATGATATTGATGCTCTCAACACCTTCAGAGGGAATGAGGTAACAAGTATCAACTAGATGTCAGCAGTTTGCAAGGGGGCATACTTTTTGGCTTCTTTTTTTACATCAGACTAATAGCTATAATCAGTACTAATTAAAACAGAAAATTCATCAGAACATAAACTTTTGGAAACGAACGTGGTCATTTTAGTGAGTTGAATGTACTTAAATTTTTCCTGGCCAGTTTCTTCGAATCTATAGTTTAGCATATACTTTTAGAATCTTCAGATATTCAGTTATCTGTAATTTTGTATCAATTTAGAAACTTTATACATCTTTATGGGCGCCCCAAGTAGCCAAGTAATCTGAAGCGCTCACCGCTACAGATGTCTGCCATCTCACCTCTGTCTGTGTGGGTTCAATTCTCAGTCTTGTCCAATGTGGGTACGTGAGAAAGCTTGCCACAGTAGCTTCTTGTGGGTCAATGGTTCTTTCTGGGGGTTTTCTATGTTCTTCCTCCATCATTGATACTGGCTGCCATGTATATTCTATCTTGTGCTGAAATATGGTGTTAAAACCTACAAGAACAATACCTTTACGTTTTATTTTTTATCTTGTTCTACGTAGTTTATTTATTTGGAGGGTTTTATCACCTCAGTTTTGTGCAGTTCAATTGGACAATTTTCAGATTTAACCTTTGTTTGCATGACATAGCTACATTTGTACTGAGGTTCTGTTAAACACTTGACTACTGTATGTATACCATTACATTCATATCCTTTACAACTTTAAAAATAAATCACACCAGTTTAATTTCCGTGTGTATGTACATTTGTACATATTTGGGGAAAAGCAAACATTAAGCATTTTCAAAGTAAGTAGGATTGCATGAAAAAAATAATTTTCTCCAGATTTCTTTGAAATGGTTTATTTGTTCATGTATGCCTTTTTAGATTGATAAATTATAGATGCCATATTTTCTCAAATTTTTTTGTGCACTCTAATCTTCATATACTGTTGATCCATGGAACTCATATGTCCTTGAAATCTTTCTAGTCCTTTGTTATTGTGCAAATAATCATAGACACTTAATAAAATTCTCATAAGTATTTTACTTGTATTTATTTTTACCTCCCCCCAGACATAATAAAAAAAAAAAATTAAAAAAAATTCTACTTTGAAAGTACAGAGAATACGTTGCTTAAAATGTGTGAGTATCTCTCTTTTATATTGTATAGGTTATGTGTGTGTGTTTGATTAGGATTTTTAATGTAGCTTTAACAATTTTTTCAGTCGTATCGCTATGATGTCTGCAGTGTAGCAGTTTATAGTGATGTCTAGCACTGGAGCATCATGCTGCAGACATGTAGCATTATGTCACACCCAGTCACATTATCCTGACACCAGGCTGGCCAGTCCTAACACTGACCTCTTAATGCTAAGCACTAATTAGTGAGGCAGCTGTTAATACCATTTTTGTAAGTCTTTGCTATGACTCGGCCAGGGATCAAACCCATGACCGCCCGTTTCTGAGACAGACACTCTAACCACTAGGCCACTGGAGCGGTGTATAGGTTCTTAGTAGGGGAGAAGCAAAACATATATACTACATATCAATATGATTTGCAATACAGAGCCTACAGTATGATAGATTGTCAATGCACATATCAGCCTGATGGTCATTTCATCTTTTGAAGGACTGTCCTTGGTAGGGTAGTGCTGTCTTGGTCACCATGCCCTTTATTTTTCACTCTGGGAGTCCCTTAAAAACATCTTATTTCATGTCTTCCCTTAAATTTGGAAGGCATTACATTCTTATCTTCAAAAGAGAAGAAATATTACAGTTAACTTGTGCAAGGAAACTCTTAGCTAGAACAAGTCTGAGCATGTGATTGGAAATAACTAACAACCAAATCCATCATTATGTTGTACTAACTGCCTATACAAAATATTTCAATCATACATGAGGAACAAGTCTGGAATGTCTCCTTAATGTTGATATATGTTGAACATGCTGATAGAATGAAGTAATTAGCAGATCATTGGCACATGGGGGAAGATTTAAAACAATGAGTTCAAATTACCTTCATTAGGCTATGAGAGTTGTCAATATTTTTTTGTTAATCTGATAGAATTGAGTGCATATACATATCATTGTATACTAGAGATAGCTATCTTAAATGAATTGTTAACTTAAAGAATGCAAAAGTGAACAAATAATTTTAACTATTCACATCTGCTGAAAATTAATGTAACTTGTACTGGGTAAGTATTGTTTTGTATTGATTCTTCACCTCTTGTATTAATATTGATGTCAATATAGAAGTATTGACACAATGATATATCAATTAATCATTTCACCACTAGTACTTTAGCATGTAACCATGAAACACAAATTTTATATTATTCAAGAGCTTCCAAAGTGAGTATAATGTTTTGACATCAACACATGTTATGGTAGCAGAAAATATTTAAGGTTTAGTAAGTGCGAGTATGCTGAGAAAACACCAAATTAACATTAAGATGGACAACCATTCAGGACAGAGGTCTCACACTCAAATCACCATGGGGCCACATATAGATTAATACATTGGCTTAAGGGCTGCAACACTGTTGAAAAAAAACATTGCATTATTAATTACTTAAAAACCGCTCCATTGGCCTAGTGGTTAGAGCATCCGTTCTGGATGCAGGAGGTCGTAGGTTCCATCCCCCACTGAGTCATTCCAAAGACTTAAAGAAATGGTACTAACAGGTGCCTCTAGCTCTTAGCTGTCATCATTAAGAGGTTAGTGTTAGGACTGGGTGGGACATCATGCTACATGTCTGCAGCATGATGCCCCAGTGCTAGACATCACTGTAAACTGCCATGCCGCAGACATTTTAGCGATATGACTGAAAAATTGTTAAAGCTACGTTAAAAATTCAAATGACTCACACACATACACAATTATTTTACAAATTTGGGTGTCATTGCAGCGACAGAAAATAATGCCACAAGTCTCGTATTTGAGACCCATGTAATGCAAGGCCTCACAGTCATAGGAAGATAACAATCAAGAATATAACATTGTCAAATATTGGCCCAGAAAATGTTTCTTGCAGATAAAATTTAGGAAGTGTTAAAGATCCTTTTATTCTCCATGTATGCAGTAAGCCTATTTAAAGTACATAAAGTCTTGAAAAAAAGACACTTTCCAATGTTTACTCAGGATCAGCAATACATTGATGTCTTATGAATGCTTTTGCTGAAATTTTGAATATTTGCAATGTTCAGCTGAATATATTCAAGCTTGAAATACAGGATATTTTGAAAT
Source organism: Sinohyriopsis cumingii (assembly GCA_028554795.2). Classification (NCBI taxonomy): domain Eukaryota; kingdom Metazoa; phylum Mollusca; class Bivalvia; order Unionida; family Unionidae; genus Sinohyriopsis; species Sinohyriopsis cumingii. Next base: position 7,037 of record JAPYKE020000583.1, on the reverse strand, counting down.
AATGTGTTTTATGCAGCAAAGTTTCATACATGCCAGCTTTTAATTAGGACTTGATAAAGTAGAAAGAAAACAAAATTATGATATGTATGATTGTCACATAGAGAAATTATTCAATCTCTGATTGGTCAATATTCTATGTGTAAGACGCAATAATATACTTTTTCTGTTTCCATAGAATGCATTATTAAGAAAAACTATGTTATTACAGTGCATAAAATTATGTGACATCTTAAAAAGATGCATAACCAGCATTCTTCGTTATAGGACTTTCAGAATGTACCTAAAACCAGTAAGAGTCATTTCAAAGTGATGATTTGTCAAATTAAGCATGTTGTTATCTGATATGTGTGTGTGTGATTTGGATTTTTGATGTAACTTTCAGAGTTTTAGTTATATCACTATGATATCTGCAGTGTGGCAGTTTATAATGATGTCGAGCACTGGGGCATCATGCCACAAATATGTGTCATCATGTTCCACGCAGTCAATTTATCCTGATACCAGGATGACCAGTCGCAACACTAACCTCTTAATGCTGAGTGCCAAGTGGGGCACCAGAGAGTGTTACAACCAGCTGATTGAACCTGTGACCTTGTATTGGTTGCTACTGGTGGTGGTGTTGTGAGGTTTTACCTTCTTTCAAGGTGTCCACTTTATTTGGCTATCATTATCTAGAGGGTGATCACCCTCAGTATTGTTGTCCGGATCAAGTAAATATTAAAATAAAATGTGAAACTTACAGATGGAATGGATATAGATCTGAGTAGATATATAGAACAGATTGACACGAGCCCCCATACATAGAAAACAAATTTTTTAATCAATTACATAAACAACTGTGATAATACATTACATTAGGAAGATATGCTTCTTTTTTAAATAAATCTTTCACTGAATTTCAAACACAAATATATTTATATAAATAGCCGATCTGTTTTAAATGATAGAATTAGCTCATCATATAATCGAGTGAATGATCAAAGTCATTGCCTTGAACAACTTCATAACTGCTTATTCTGGTGCACTCCAACTTCACTATGGTGGTTCCTCTAGGTCCTTTTGCTTTTTCCCTTTTCCTTCCTCTCTAACTGTCTTGCCTCTTTTTGGCCCTGAAACTTTTTGTGGGTAGGTGGATATGTGAGTCTGTGAAAAGAGAAGCAACCTAAATCTTCTATCAGTTGTCCTACTGGGAACAGATCATTACGTCTCTCTCGTTATGTCAGATACTATTCTGTTGGAATTGAAACAGACCAAAGGCATGGCAGACCATAAACAAACCTAGTTTCACAAGATTAATGTACTTCCTAATGGCCGTTTCATCACCGATTCCCATTAAAATTACATGATACATAACAGTTCCATTCAGGTCTCAATTACACCAATGAATGAAAGAAATTCATTACATGGCTTACTACGTTATTTTCAGCAAATAATCACATTCAGGTCTTTATCATACATGGAATCCTCTAAGACTGGTGAATTCAAATATATTCTCATAACTGATCATTCATATACAGAGAAGCTTAAGGTAATAGTAAGAAAATGTTTGCCTATTACAGAGAGTTTTGATACTGGACCAGAACCCATGGATACAGATGAACCATCAGGATCTGTCAACAGCTTTTCTTTTGGGAATATTGTCGTAAAAATTGATGAAGGGGACATCACTCTCGATGATGCAGACTGTATTGTTAACAGCTCTAATGAAGAATTAGATCTAACTCGAGGTGAGATTTTGTTGCTATTTTTTGGTCACATCATATTTACATTAAACTGCATGATTGCTCATGATGGTGATAATAATGATAATAAGGTACACAACACTGCATTTATAAAAATAACAGGAAATAATTTTTTATGATATAAAAACCGAAGGTCTAAATTATCATAAGCTTCCTTGCAGACAAATGGAGTTTTGTTTCACTTCAGTAATTTGTATGTTACTGCTGTTACTCTTTCAATTATCAACATGTATGCTTGATTCATTTTACAGTACAGCATTAACTTCCACATATTTTAGGGGTTCTTTTATGGCACCATATGTCTGTCACACATGGGCTGTAACTGGTGCATTCATTATTTATACACTGTGATCATACGTTTAAGATTGGTGGTATTTATGAACACATTTTTTTTTTCTTCATGGAAATTGATGAAATGAAATTGATGACAAAAAAGAAAGGCTGATGGATGATTATGCAAGTAGAATTCATTGTTTCATTGGGATTTAGTGCTCCCATTAAAAAGTTTTATTGTTCTTCAAAATGGAAGATGTCTGCTTGAAGTATTAAGGCACTTGGTTATCTTTTATCTAACACATGTGGCCTAGTATATAATACGTGTATTGGCTTTTCACTACTCAGTTTTTGACTATTTTGTCACTTCTTTTCACTACTCAGTTTTTGACTATTTCGTCACTTCTTTTCACTACTCAGTTTTTGACTATTTTGTCACTTCTTTACACTACTCAGTTTTTGACTATTTTGTCACTTCTTTTCACTACTCAGTTTTTGACTATTTTGTCACTTCTTTTCACTACTCAGTTTTTGACTATTTTGTCACTTCTTTACACTACTCAGTTTTTGACTATTTTGTCACTTCTTTTCACTACTCAGTTTTTGACTATTTTGTCACTTCTTTTCACTACTCAGTTTTTGACTATTTTGTCACTTCTTTACACTACTCAGTTTTTGACTATTTTGTCACTTCTTTACACTACTCAGTTTTTGACTATTTTGTCACTTCTTTTCACTACTCAGTTTTTGACTATTTTGTCACTTCTTTTCACTACTCAGTTTTTGACTATTTTGTCACTTCTTTACACTACTCAGTTTTTGACTATTTTGTCACTTCTTTTCACTACTCAGTTTTTGACTATTTTGTCACTTCTTTACACTACTCAGTTTTTGACTATTTTGTCACTTCTTTTCACTACTCAGTTTTTGACTATTTTGTCACTTCTTTACACTACTCAGTTTTTGACTATTTTGTCACTTCTTTACACTACTCAGTTTTTGACTATTTTGTCACTTCTTTACACCAGATTTGTTATAGCTGTATATGCATATACAGTGCCTGTGGAAGTAATAAACAATAAGCTTTATGTTTTTAATCTATATTCTTTTTATAACAGATGCTTTTCTTTAACAAGAATGTCTTTAAATCATAATGGTCATAATTAAAAATTTTCATGTAGGAGGGCCTCCATAAACAATTACATTTTAATTAAGCTTAAGAATTGTTTCAGTTGTTCATGTTCTTGCATGATATGCATAGTGGTTGGTAGTGATAATTTATACATAGTATGTAGCTGACTTTGGTGAAAGCTTACATGTATTTACAAGCCAGCACTTCTAAATTTGTATTGTCCTGTCATAATGAAGCTTTATCATATTTAGTGATGTTTAATTTTCTGTTAGCTTTCTTGGATTATTAGTCTAGCTTATTTGCATATAGTATCTGTAAGAGTTGTAGAAAGGAACATAATCTGTGTACCTGATGTAATTTATCTACATTTTTTCTCTGAGTAATAATAGTCTAGATTGTTTCCCAGTGTACTTTTTATTACCATAGTAACAGCTTACTGATAATACATTTTACAATATTCAAAGAAATCCACTTAATGTTAGATCATTTCTCTTGTGTTTCTAAGAAACGCACACTAGTGCTAACATTCATGCTGTGTTACTACACTTGTTTGCTATGCAAATGAAGATAAAATGCTTTGACAGTCTGTTATACAGTTACATGTAAATTTACATTTTTTTCTCTTCCTCATTTTCTATTTAAAATTACATTAAATCCCAAAAATGAAATTCATTCTGATCATCACAGAAGTTACCGGGTATACATTGTTTGGCCCTATGTGCTATCAAGGTTTTTATTATATTAACAATATCATGTTAATGCCCTGATCAGAATTTGTAAAAGGATAACAGTTTATTTTCATTTTTAACATGCAGCTCATGTTAGTGATAGGGATTTTGTTATAAAAATGCTGATATTGACTAATAAAAAAGATCAGATAAAGAATATGCGATCTGGAGCCAGATGTTTGAGAAAATTGAACCGTGGACTAAAGAAACAGCTTGGTAGTAAGAGCATACTTATGTTAAAGTTCATGAACAGTCTAGTCTTAACTGCATAGACATGCACTTCATGTATTCATTCAAATATTCAGAACACATAGTGTCATAAAAACATAAAAACTCATATAAATATTAAGCAAATTTCACATCTGTACTTGTTCACGTGAAATGGCTTCTTCTATAACTTTCATGCATGCAGATATCCTGCCCTTCCCCATCTCCCAACAAATCTTCTAATAATGTTAGTAATTTTTTTAAATATCATCATACAGACCAATATGTGAAGCCTTCAATGTATGGTAATCGTATTTAAGTTTTGTGGCTGATTTATCATTCCATAATTGAAAATGCTTATAAAACCACCTTTAAGACATGCTGCCAGTACAGACATTATGCATTTCAATTAACTCAACAGGTGCTGTTGCGAAAGCAATTGCTCAGAAAGGAGGCAAGGCTCTGGTAGATGAAGCCAAAAAAAAGGGTAACTAGAAATTTTAATCAAACCAGTAAAATGTTCCAATACTTTTTTTACAGTTAATGTTTCCTCTAAGTTAATTGTTTGGTAATAGAGGATTATGAATTCTATATTTTGGGTACAGATCAGACACCAGAGATAAACATATACATATATCTATAAACTATATCAATCACTAGCCAGGATTTGAAATCTCCATCTGAAATATTATTAGATCCAAAATAATGAGCCATGGCTAATTCTTTATTTGACATGGATATTCAGTCTATGGTATTCAATCTGTATAACTATCATTGCACATCATGCCTGGAAATATTAAGGTGTTTTTACTAATACCTTCATGTCAATATTCTTGAATGTAGCTGTGCTGAATTGAACTTGGTTAAATCCTAGTTTATTATGAATTCCATTAACACTTTATAAATCATTTGCAAAGAATAAAAATGTGATCATATAATAAGTACTAAATGGCATTCATGATTTGAACTTATCTGGGGAAGTAACTTATTTGATTCAGTATATGAATAGTTTTGGCCTAACAACCTTGACTTATCCCTTCAATGTATCAAACTTGTTCTTTCATCCAATTCAGAACAAAACACAAACATATTATTTTTGTTGAACCCACTTTGATGGAATGTCAGTATGTTATTCACTTTAGTGCCCATGTATATGGCTGCCCTTACATGTCTGTTCATCTGTCTGTCCGTCCATGGATATATTGTGATTGGTCCTATCCATCCATTTGCATGCATGCCTGCTCATCCATCCATCCTTCCATCTATCACTTGATTATCTTCTAACCAGACCTCCATCTACTATAGGAGGGTAGTACTGTTTGTTATGATGTTTGATAATGACAGGTTTGGGATTCTAGATGTAGCCCCCAGCTAAAAGAGAAAAGGAAAAAGTGTAGGGTCAGAAGTCATATCATCATATGAACATGTAATAACATTGAACTCCTTATTGTAACTTTAACTCTGTTCACATGACTTGATTGAAGGTAATCATATCCATTATAACATTTTATAAGGTTGAAGGGATGACAACAAAGATTTTGAATCAGCTTTCATCCTTGGAGCTCAATGATTAACGAATGGCAGAGGGGTTGAAGAATAAACAGTGTGATATTTGTGCTAGTTTCCATTTCTAGTAGTTTGAGGGTTAATTTTGTTTTGTTTGTTTTGTTTTTGGATTTAGTCCTTCATATTATATTACACTTCATAATAATTGTGCAATGTCATTAACTGTTATACCAATAAAGACTGATATACAGAGTACTTTAATTATCCAGTAATTGCATTTAATTGCAGCAGTTTATCTTGCTTTGTAGTTTTTAAATATCTATTGAGCAGCATCTAAGAAAAGCATGATATTGTTGCCTTGTATGATTTGTACATTTTAATTACACAGGTGTTGAATAGTTATTGTTGAAGTTCATTAATTTAGGAACAAATTATTTTCAAATAATAGCTGACTGTTTTGAAAATAAATCTGATTATAGCTGATGATATGAAGCGGAATGGTATTGCTGTGACAAAAGGCCATGGGTTGAATTGCAAACATGTAATACATGTAGTAGCTGCAGACAATCACCAGTGGACACCAATTATAGAAAAGTGTCTTTTGACAGCTGAACAGTTACAAGCAAAGAGTGTTGCTTTCCCTGCTCTTGGAACAAGTAATCTTTCTCTCTCTATCCCCTCCCCCACACCTATTTGAACATAAGAAAGAATATTTTCATGCATCCACTAGGAATGCTGTAAGAGGCAAGTCACGTTCATTCTATCCTTCTGTCCATTGTTCTCAAAGTTAGAATTTATTAGTAAAGATTGATAAAGACTGACATTGATATGCATGGTTAGAGCTGTGCATTTTTCTTCTTTTTCTCATGAAGTGTGCATGATCACACTTGATAAAAACTATCTACTGGTAATAATGGAAGGATGCATGCCTCGTCCCCAGCCTTCTAATTTCACAATGGTAATTATCACATGTCAGTACAAGTTGTTTAAATGATTCACAAACAATAATTCAGTTTTGTATTACTGAACTTCTCTAGATTCTTTCATAGATGACTTCACTTCACTTTTCTGCTTTTTGTACAAAATTGTATGACATTCTATGCAAAATGTTTCACTTCTTATCCATGACATGTCGGGTTAGAAAGAAACTTATTTGATTTGGGTCAGAGGTAAAGGTCACTGACTGAAATAATAAAATGGGTTCTACATCATAAGTTTCATTCTGGATGGTATACTTTGATTAAAGCTTGTGGAGGGCTTACACTTAATATATGGAAGAGCCCTATGGACTTCAGGGTCAATGGTCATTGTCATTATGGCTGAAAAAAAAGTGGGTTTAGTGGAATAACTTTTGCTCTGGGGGAAGTTCCTTTGCAAAACTATATGGATGGCTTGCAATTTGGGCACTACACAAACCTCTACATTATGGATATAAAAGGTCCATGATCA